>JALAZF010000063.1:13652500-13767500 GCA_022829125.1 Lathyrus tuberosus
CTGGAGGGACCTAGGAAGGCATTTCTCGAGGTACTTCACTACTTCTTGTGGCCGTCCAAAGTCAGAGGCGACAATCAAAGAAATCATGCAGGGGAAAGACGAATCTCTCCAAGTCTACATTGAGAGGTTCAATCAAGAAGTTGTCCAGGTCTCCAAGACCGACGACAAGAAGAAGTATCTGCTCGAGTGGGGATTGTGCCCCCGCAGTGACTTCACCAAAGTCGCCGGCATCGAGACGCCCGCATTGTTGGATGACCTCCTCCTCAAGGCCCAGGCATATATTCAAAACTAGGAGAAAGAAGTTGCCACCAAGGCTTGAGACTCGCGGCAGCAGGAAAATGCCAGAGTTTCGAGGCACGATGACCACATGGCACCTCACTGAGGAGGATAGAAGAGGAAGGAGGACAAGCCCCGTGAGTCTCGGGAGTTCAAAGGACTTGCTGGCCGTTTCGCCGAGTACACACCGCTGAACTCCTCTCGTGATTGTATTCTTTCCGAGTGCGCGAACTCAGAATTCTGCCAGGATGGAGTCCATTCTCCAAGGCAAACACCCCCTAAGCCTACAGCGGACAAGACCAAGTACTTCCGTTTCCACAAGAGTCACAGGCACGTTACTGAAGAGTGCATCCACCTCAAAGATGCAATTGAAATCCTCACCAGGGACGGGCACCTGAAGCAGTACACCAAGCGAAGAGAGGCTCCTCGGAAAGACGCTCGGGAAGCAAAGAAGGTTGAGGAGGAGAAGCCACCCTCTGACGACACCTCCAACTTGCTGATCGCCATGTCCATCTCCCGGCCTGAGGACTTCTATGTCTACGACGGGACCGAAAACTCCCTCCATTTTTTGGCGCACAACACATGGGAAACCTTCCCCTCTGTCATGGTCATATCTGGTGGAGGGTTCAACAAGCTCACCGTGGGATCGGTGAAAAGGAAGTTCAAGCAACTCATAGATGCGAGCTCAAGCCAAAACTCTGTGAAAGCAAGGTTCCTTAGTCCTATTTTTAATGATGTTAAAATTAGTATAATCTCATACTTGTACTTTGGACGGTATCATCACATCTTAGATTGCATTCAATCTTTAATGAGTCTATGCATAAAATATTCCATAAAAATGTGTCTATGCATATATGAGCATCCCTTGTGTAGAATTTGTGCATTAGAATATGTTGGATACCTTAGGTCAACCCAAGAAGGGGTTTAGGTCGGCCAAAATACACACAAAAAGGTGTTTTTGGCAATTTGGTAACCTTGCGTCGACTCACAGTCATGTGGAGGTCGACGCATGCTATGGAAATGAACATGTGTTGCTCTCGGGTGTCCATGCGTCGACCCACACGCAAGGAGCTGTCGACGCATACTGTAAGAAGAATATTTCTGAATTTTAAGGATGTCTTGCATCGACGCATGACCCTATTCTGGTCGACGCATCGCTGGCATTTTTGCGCAGGTTTTACATTCGGGTGTGCTCAGGTTGACGCCCGAAGTGGTTTTCTACTCACAACCCAACTTTTCTGGCAGAATACTCTCCTACCGCCAGTGTTTGGAAATAGCCAAACCACCACCAAACACCAACACCCACCGGAACCCAACGTGCATCCTAAAATAACCTACATTCTAGAACTAATCTACGTTCTAAAACTAGCATACAAAATGAAGATCAAATGAAGAATACTTACTTAATTTGAAGAGTAGTTGAAGTTGAATTGAAGAAATTGGTGACAGTGGTGGCGACGACGGCAGACAGCGGAGAAACAATCTGAGGCTAGAAGGAAAGTTGAGGGAAGAGTGAAAACAAAATGCCTATTTATAATCCGTCTCCATGGCATGGGTAAGCGTGTCGTCGCCTGGCTCTTGAGTACCTCTACTCATAGGCCATCGTAGGCATTTAATGAATCTGACACGTGGTGCGAGAAAGCAAAATGATTCGTCTTCTCGAGTCCTATCACGTGGCTTGGGGAGACGACGTGCTTGTCCCTTCAAGTCCCATCACCATCCGGACCCCAAGATGTCGGGCACAACTTGTCGGACACAGGAAACAGAACTTCGCATTCATTTGCGAGCATAGCCGCGACAAAATTTTGAAGCAAATTTACGAGCAGCTTGATAACTCCAAGCATAAATCGTACGCTCAACGTAAACGCAGGTTAAGCTCCTGACCACAATCGCTGCGTGACGCACCTTTCTCGAAAGTGAAACTCCAGAAGTCGTGAGCAAGGCATCGTCCCCATGGGCGCGTACTCACGAACAACGTCAACGACGACGCGAGCTCATCATTGCAGATCCTAAATGAAGGCTTTCCTCGTGCAGAGTCAATTTCCCCTCCTCGACACGCGGACTGACTCTAAGTTATCGACCCCATGCCTGGGGGAAACAACTTGGGGGGCTCCTGTTCTGGACTGGGCTTGTGGCGGACCTAACGTCGAGCAAACCCAATCCAGTCATACATCGAGTACGGCCCAGAATATTGGCCCAACCCATTGGGGGCCAGTAAAAATCACATTTTCCACGTGCTCCTCACCCGAGGACACGTCACCAACTTGACCCGCACACCTCGCGGAATCATTCTGCCCTTCGTAACGGGAAAGTCCGTTCAGGACGATGAGTACGAGATGCTCATCCCTACATCCATGTAGGAATCTTGGCAATCATCCGTTGTGGGCTTGGACATTCAGCCTATAACGGAGACTATTGGCCCAACGTTGAGGGCTCTCTATAAAAACCCTCCTCTGCAAGAGGGTCAGGTATTCGATTATCTAACTCTTTCTTGCTACCTCTTCACTCTAACTAACTTAAGCATCGAAGTGTGTGTAGGTACACCCCCTCATCTCTTGTTGACCGTGACTACTGTAGACGTGTTGTTGGCCACCTTCTGATCGACAGGTTAGATCAAATATATATATATATATATTTTTTCGGACTGGCCCAATGGCTAGGCATGGCCCAATCCAGTTCTGCACCCAGAACGACCCAATAGCCTAAGCCCTGCCAGTTAAAGGCAAAGGAAAGCATTTTCTCTTCTGCCCCTCAGCTGAAGAGGGTTGGTCAGCTGACCCCCAGGATCAGCTGCCCTTTTTCACATCTCTGCTCGTCACGCACGGTTCAACCATCCAGGAACGGCCACAACGCTCTTGCCCGCAACCACGCCCTTGCTCGAAGCAATGGCTAGTTCCAAGCATGTCTGCCCGTCTCAACGCTAGTTTCTGGAAGTTACCTATTTTTGGGGAGCGAATATCTCACCCCGAAAATAGGGACCAATGGCCAAGCACTTGGGGCATTATAAAAAGCCTCTTCTTTGAGAGGGTCAGATATTCAAAAATTATCCTAAGACATACTTACTTTGTACTTGTTTTCTCTTCTCCCGATTCTTACTTTAGCATCAGAGTGCCTTGCAAGTACACCACTCCTCCTTGGAATCCAGCATCAAAGACGAAGTCTCTCACCCACTTCAGGCTCTGATTAACCGGAAAGATTAGTGGCACCTTCTGTGGGAAATCTGTTCTCCGCGTCTTTCTTTCCCTGGAAACCAAAGATCAAAGTTGTTTTTCAAGATTCCGATCATGGCCAGCCATGACAATGTCAATGATGCACGCAACACCGTCATCTTCCCCGTCAGCAAGACAGACAAGGACGAGGCAAACCCCTTTCATGGAGATGACGTTCATCAGTAGAGAGACGGGGTCACCGCGTGTCCCTCCTCGGATCGCGCCAACAATGTAGAGGTTCAGCCCTTAGAGGGCCATCAGCTCATCCTAGTTCCGCCCAACGCCGACCCGGCTATGGTAGCCCTGGTCGAAGCCCTCAACAAGACGAACCTTCAGATCCTCCAGGAGAATGCAAGATTGGGAGCATTGGAAGAGACCCGCCGTCCAAGATCTCCTCCACCGAGGCGCGAGCACCGGAGATCTCGGAGCCACTCTCCCAGACGCGGAAGAAATCGCCAGATCCCAATGGAGCCAGACTCCATGTTAATAAGGAAACGCGACCATACTCCTCCCCAGAGCCATCACTCACCAGGGGCCAATAGAGCAAAAAGGGATCTACGTGCAGAACACCAACGTTCACCTCCGCCTAGATCCAAGGGCCGGTCGCGAACTCCTTCTCCCCGTCGAGATCTTGGTCCTCACCCTGGCAGAAACACCCACTTTCGTTCACGGTCGAGCAGCTACAATGACGATGACGAAGAGCCTCGAGGCCCATTTTCCCAGGAGATCATGGCTACCCGATTACCCAAAGGGCTGGAGAAACCCCCACCCCTGGGAACATACGATGGCACGACAGATCCTGGCGAGCACATCGAGAACATCGATGTCCTGCTCGACTACCGTGGCGTCAGAGGCGCCATCAAATGCAGATTATTCCCAACTACACCGAGGAACGGAGCAATGTCCTGGTACAAGAGCCTTCCCTATGAATCCATCACCTCATGGAGGCATTTGGGCAGGATATTCTCAAGACATTTTACGGCCTCTCGCCGTCATCTGAAGACAGAAGTCTCCCTGAGTCTATCATTCAAGGAAAAGACGAATCTCTTCGAGCTTACATCGAAAGATTCAATAAAGAAGCCGTTCAGGTCTCCACGACCGACGACATGAAAAAATATTTGCTCGAACGAGGGCTTCGTCCCCGCAACGACTTTGACAAGGCAGTTGGAATCAAGACCCTAGCAACACTAGACGCCATCCTCCTCAAGGCTCAGGCAGATATCTAGTATGAAGAGAAAGAAGCGACAAACACTTCCCAGGACTCGAGGCACCAAGAGAGTTCCAGGTCCTCCAAACACGATGACTCCTCGTCAACTTGTCGGGGAGCAGAGAAAAGAAGGGATGACAGCTCCCGGGAATCCAAAGATCACAAAGGGCCATCTAGCCATTTCCACGAGTACACGCCGCTGACCACCTCGCGTGAGAAGATTCACTCTGAATGCACGAACTCGGAGTTTCGGCAAGCAGGGGTCTGTTTCCCATAGCAGATACCTGCCAATCCGAACACAGATAAAACAAAGTTCTGCCGATTCCAGAAGATCCATGGGCACATGACGGACAACTGCATCCATCTCAAGGATGCAATTAAAATCTTGATCAGGTACGGGCACCTGAAGCAGTTTGCGAATAGGAAGGACGCTCCTCAGCAGGACGCCCAAGAATCGAAGAGGGTCGAAGAGAAACCGCTATCCTCGGACGACGTCAGTCTTCAAGTCTCCATGAGCATCTCACGACCAGAAGACTTCTATGTCCCCGATGGGCTTGACGTCCCTCTTTACTTCGCTGTACACAGCCCCTGGGAAGCCTTCCCCTCCGCCATGGTCATATCGGGAGGAGGATTCAACAAGGTGACCGTGGAGTCCATAAAGGGAAAGTTCGAGCACCTCATCAACACGAGCTCGAACCGGAGTTCTACCCTCGACAAGATCCGGGGAGAGTCGGTTCCCATCACCTTCTATTGCGAGGAACTCCTCGGCGGAGCCCCCAACTCAAGTATTCCTCTGCTTGTAAGGGAGCGGATGGCCAACTTCGATGTTCGGCGAATTCTGGTCGACCAGGGAAGCTCGGTCGACATTATATACTCCCAACTGTTCTCCACACTTTAACTGGATGAGACACACTTGACACCCTATGTAGGCTCAGATCTACAGGGCTTCAACGGTTAAGTCAGGAAGCCATGGGGATACGTGGAGCTAATTGTCACCTTCGGAGCAGCGGAGACGACCATATCCATTAAGGTCCAGTTCCTGGTGATTGATTACCCATCCCTTTACCAGTGCATCTTCGGACGACCAACGCTGGCCGAACTGATAGTTGTGCCCTCCACGGTGCACTTGAAGATGAAGTATTACACTTCCAAAGGGACCATCACCACCCTACACGGAGACGTAGAGGCAACAAGAAGGTGCTTCGAGGCAGCCTCGAAAGGGCTGAACACCATCGTCGCCCGACCAAAGACGTCTGGCAAGCCTGCCCTGCCCTGCAGCTCCGACGAGGCGAAACCGCTGCCCCGCATCGACTCCATCGACCTCGACAACCGTTTCTTTAAAGACGACATAAGGGACCAGAAGAAGAAGGGAAGGAGACTCAGTCAAACTCGAGAAACCCCTCAACATCAACAAGCAGCAGCGAGCCTGCCCATCCCATGCATCCAATCTTGGATGGCGAATTCGAGCTAGTCCTCCTCGGAGACGGTCCCCTCAAGGGGTAAAGATTGGGAGCGGCTGTAACACCCCAATTCCCATCGCGGATAAATAATACATAAATAAATCAGAGTGAATAAAAATTTATTCTTAGACAGAAACAAGGATGCCACATTTAAAGAAAGAAAACATAATCCTTGCTCATAAATTCGATACATAACACAAAATGGAATAAACATAAAAGGGAAACTTTTTCCAACAAAAGGAAAGTTCAATTATGGAATAAAGCGGAAAGATCCATAACTGACTTGTTTTACAAAATAAATTATTTTATAACATCAAAATATTCATACAAAGGTAATACAACATAGATCCAACAAATGTATACATATATAACAAAAGCGTTCCCCGACTCCCGTGTTACGTATCAGAGCAGACAGACCGACAAAAGGATGGAGAACTAATCTTCACAAAAGCCTCCAAGATACTAATCTGTAATTGCCTCATAGAGCAACAAACCACAGCAGAAGGGTGAGAAATAACAACTAAATCAAGATTGCATAATAATATGCAACACATATAAATTCACATGCCTAATTATTCTCACCACAAGCATCACATACTAATACATATAGCATATATTAATTATACCAACATAATCCAAACAATCTTTGTAATGTATAACATCTCCACAAAACATAGCATAGGTCCATTCATAAAACATATCATCCATAATCCATACATTTATCACAAATGCATATCAAATCACCAATGCTATCACGAGCTCAACACATAATCAATCAATTCACAATTTCCCACACATAATCAATCCATTCACAATTTCCCACACATAATCAATCCATTCATGATTTATGCAAATGCACAGAGACCGACACAACGACTCTATGCATGGGGTACCATTCCATTCATCTTTCTCATCATTAATTCACTCAGGAATTATTGGAATCATCGCTTTTTACTTAGTGTAACTCCCCGTCGGGCAAACGATGTTCCCCGTCGCTTTAGGTCCTCTTGGTATAAGGCTCACGACGTTTATGGATCGCTTTAGGTCCTCTTTGTATAAGGCTCACGATCCGATCACTTTAGGTACTCTTTGTATAAGGCTCACTATCGTCTATAACGTCGCTTTAGGTCCTTTTTGTATAAGGCTCACGATCGTTACAGCAGATTCCCTCTGGAATTGTTTCGTCGCTCACACCCCACAAGGGCACACGACATCACAAGAATGCATATCATGATGCTTGGCATACAATGACTCATGACAATCCAATGCACACATATATACAACCATGTGAACCATTCCAACATCAATAATCATGCATTGAAATCAAAACCCAAAACAATGCATTTATTCGCCATACGGCCACAAACCATCATCACAACATTTCATCACATGCATTCACATCATATAATAGCACACAAGCTATACATTATATATATCAAAACATATCACATGACACACATCAATCGCACACAATTACGACGGTAAAAGTCGACAAAACGACACGTTTCCAAATTCCCGACACCATTAAATCGGCCACCAATCTCAAAACCATTTTTATAAGAAATAATATCTCACTAGCTTTTCAACGGTGCTAAGAACGCTTCGATCCGAATTACGGATCCAAAGTTACGCATTTTCAAAGAAAACAGAATTTATTGAAATCCCCAGGAGCGTCCGACGGTACATATTTTCGCCCGACGTGCTCCCTTCGCCTCTGCATCGCCCGACGAAGCAGCGACGTAAAAGCCCCAACCAAAACTCAAAAGAGTCAGCAGCGTGACAAGCTGCACACATATATACAACTCATGCGTCGCCTGGCGCTCAAAGCACCGCCCGGCGGTCTACACCAGAAACAGAAAATTCTGCTTGCATTTTACACTGTTCCACACCACCAAAATCCCACTTTCTCCAACCAAAACATTTTCAATCAGTCAAAACAAGTATCAACAATGTTCATGTACATAGGGTGATCAATCAACACAGTTTATATCGATTTCCGCCTGTGAAAGCATCGATTGCTATCCATTTTTGAAATATTTTAAAACATAATTTTATCAATTCATCCCAACTCCAAACTCAATCAAAACCACTCGAAAACACACAAACAACCATTCCCGATTAACTCATATCCTCACCCGACTATACTACACAACTTATTCCGTATTCCAACCGTGAAAACATCGATTTCTACTCATTTGTTCCTCAATTTATCAAATGTAAAATCATTGTAAAAACAAGAAAACATTCACACAATCACACACATATACATATACAATCGCAATATAATCGAAACTTCTCACCCTTACCCGATTAATCGCGCTTGAAACGGAGTATTGAAGATTTCCTCTTCTCCTCTCTTTTCCTTCCTCTTCATTTCTTTCCCTTCTCTTTCTTTTCTCTCTTTTTCTCTCAAATCTCTATTTATAAAAATATCTAATTTTTCTAAATATCTAACCCCTTAAAATGACCATTTTACCCCTCAGCTCAAATATCTCGCAAACGCTTTCAAAACGCGATAAAACATAATAACGATGAAAAATAATATATTGTCAAATAAAAGTCAAGAATAAAATAATATAAAAACGAAAATAATTAAATCGACTCGATTAAATAAATCTAACAAAAACCGGGGCGTTACAACTCTCCCCCACTTAGACATTTTCGTCCTCGAAAATATTACCTGAGACGAACAACTCCGGATACGATTCCCGCATCCGACTAACCCACTCTCATGCCATTAAAGGCAACACCAGAATAACACAAACCGACAAAACACCTTGCTAACAGCAGCTACAACAAGGACACGACAACGACGACAACTACAACGACAAGATGCAAAGCTTATACAATGCACTTGATGACTAACTCACGACTCAAAGAAAACCATGTTACCAACACCCAGGTAACACTCCCCTAATCTCCCACATAGGGATTAACCACACGCACTTGAACCAGCACCATGGAAACGAGGCAACAACAAAGACAAGAACCTAAAGTCCCACGACACAACATCATTTCAACAACCTCTACATAACCACAATACCCACATCCTTGTCACACAACAATATTACAACAATGCTACGATTCACCAATCGAACATATAACCAAAACATCCATCTACATAGTAGCCCATGAATAATATTTAAACTTTTCACCTAACACTTCCATTCTGAAACGTCCAATGGTCTCATCATTCCTACATGTTTTCAATGTCCAACCTATAAACTCTTACAAGTCACACACTCATATACGAAATGTGCCACATCACGCTTTCGATGCGCACTCTGATTACTCGCAACAATCAAATCTACCAATTCCATATCCAACTTCTGACTCTCTCTAATATTCACCAGAAAAAGCATAGTTCATTTCTAATAGACCCAACCTTACACTCCACTGAGTTATCTCACACACCAGACACAAGTCTCTGAATTGCTCAAATAATTCTAACTCCCTGACCATCAAAACAGACATGTATAAAAACTTTCGACTTAACTCATCACGCACGACATTAACTTTACCAATAGGATAATTCCAGCTAAAGTCATAATTCATCACAAATTCCAACCATCCTCCCTGTCTCATACTATATTCCTTCCGACCAAACAGGTACTCAATATTCTTGTGATTACTAAACACATCGAACCTAGAACCATAAAGATAATACCTCCAAATTTTCCAACACACTACAATCGCAACCAATTCCAAATCCTGAATAGTATAGATCCTTTTATGAATCCTCAATTGTCGTAAAGCATAAGCTACGACTTTACCCTCTTGCATTAACACACTGACTAAACTCATCAAAGACACATCACAATACCTCACAAACGGTTTATTAGGATCACACAGAATCAAAACTGGATCCGTAGACAACTTCTACTTCAGCTCTCTGAAACTTTCCTTACAACGAACATCCCAAACAAACGGATTACCTTTTGCAAGTCAATCGAAGTAACGAAAACGCTAACTTGGAAAAGCCTTCCATAACCTCCGGTAATAACCAACTAAAGTCCACAAAGATTCTAATCTCCTTAACTAACTTCGGAGCCTCTCATTGTAGAACTGCATCTACTTCTGATGGATCCATAACCATACTCTCATCTGAAATAACATATCCAAGAAAACTAACCTTTTTCAACCAAAATTCTCACTCGAATAACTTAGCATAAAACTTCGCCTCCATTCAACACTTGTAATTCAATTCTCAAACACTCTACCTGTTCTTCCTCTGAGTTTATAACAGATCCGAATATCCTCAATCAAAACCACCACGAACTTATCCAATTAAATATGGAAGATACGATTCATATACTCCACAAACATTTTGGACGCATTACTAACACCGAACAACATCACTGTCCATTGTAATGCCCAACCAAATTCCAAAAGATATAAATTCTTAAAGTTTTTGCAAAATTTTTTCACTGGGTAACCGGATACTCTGCTACAGAATTGAATAAAACCTATTTTTATGACATAAAACTAAACCAACCTTCATCCAAACTTGTCCAGACTCACATACAAGCTTAACCGAGTAAATAACAACCTATCCCGATGATAACAAACATAACCAGTCACTTGAAATCGATCAAAGTCTCAACTCACAAAATTCACCACTCTTGTCAAACGTTCCAAACAATTATAATTTCAATCAAACTCAACCAAACCGTTCAGATTATTTATTCTTGAAAGTGGACACTTATTCTCAATCATTTCCTTATTCGACTGTCAGTAATCCATACACAATTCCTTCTCTTGACCGTCCAATTCCACAAATTCCAACATGTGTCAACAACCAACCAAAAAGAACTCTTAATATCAATATTACATCCACACATAACGGTTTTCTCAAGATTTACGTTAATGCTCTAAAACTCCAAAGACTCCAAACCTCACTAGAACTCTAAGTTTTGCTTTCCATAGTCTCAATACCATTATACACATCACACTTATTATTCCGTTCAATCATCCATCCTTTTTGTTTACTAACAATACTGGAGCTCTCCAAGACGACACCCTTGGCCTCATAATTCTCCTTTCCAGTAAATCTTCCAACTGCTCTATCGGTCCGGGTACTTCTAATGCTAACATCCAATATTCCATCCGGAAATACATCTGAAAATCACGCACAACTGGCAGCCCATCACTGTGGCCTTTATGCCAATTTCTAGAAAACTATCATCACAAACATAACAAACATCTTAGTCTCATCTCCTAAGAGTTTTTCTACTTACTTAGCAGATATAAACCTCAACTATTCGCCTTCGTCCAATTTAAGTTCATTCTCTACTCTCTGAGAAGCAACCATTAATAATACCTAATCATTCTCCCTTAGAGACATTCCAACTTGACCAACATACAAAAACCTCGAATCCGCCTCACCTTCAGATATAAAAATCTTCATCGACTCAACAAAACAATCCGTAATCTATTCCATCCAACATAATTTCGTCTACTATCAACAAAAGATTAAGGGTGATCAGTTCCTCAATTTGTCAATAGACAGCCGACAATCATGATGGGGCATAAACCGTCTTTACCAAACTATAATAGCATTTCTTGCATCTTGTGCACAAACTACCTAAGGCACAAATCCTTAGTTGACATAAACCTTACCTCCGCATTCCCTCCGGAATCGGGAACAACACTGTCCAAACAACATTTACAATCTTGCAACCAACGGCACACTGAGCCAATGCTCCACACCTGAAGCAACTTGGAGAAGCACCAACTCCTCCCCTACTTATCTCATTCTAAATCTTGCAGACAAAGGATTAGAAAAACCAGAAAGTACTGAAAGTGTTTCACACACATATCACATACTAAGGAATAAACAACATCGACAGTATTCAACTGTCACACCAACTGACTCAACAACTTGGCCGGACGGACCGACCTGCTCTGATACCACTAATGTAACACCCCAATTCCCATCGCGGATAAATAATACATAAATAAATCAGAGTGAATAAAAATTTATTCTTAGACAGAAACAAGGATGCCACATTTAAAGAAAGAAAACATAATCCATGCTCATAAATTCAATACATAACACAAAATGGAATAAACATAAAAGGGAAACTTTTTCCAACAAAAGGAAAGTTCAATTATGGAATAAAGCGGAAAGATCCATAACTGACTTGTTTTACAAAATAAATTGTTTTATAACATCAAAATATTCATACAAAGCTAATACAAAATAGATCCAACAAATGTATACATATATAACAAAAGCGTTCCCCAACTCCCGTGTTACGTATCAGAGTAGACAGACCGATAAAAAGATGGATAACTAATCTTCACAAAAACCTCCAAGATACTAATATGCAATTGCCTCATAGAGCAACAAACCACAACAGAAGGGTGAGAAATAACAACTAAATCAAGATTGCATAATAATATGCAACACATATAAATTCACATGCCTAATTATTCTCACCACGAGCATCACATACTAATGCATATAGCATATATTAATTATACCAACATAATCCAAACAATCTTTGTAATGTATAACATCTCCACAAAACATAGCTTAGGTCCATTCATAAAACATATCATCCATAATCCATACATTTATCACAAATGCATATCAAATCACCAATGCTATCACGAGCTCAACACATAATCAATCAATTCACAATCTCCCACACATAATCAATCCATTCACAATTTCCCACACATAATCAATCCATTCATGATTTATGCAAATGCACAGAGACCGATACAACGACTCTATGCATGAGGTACCATTCCATCCATCTTTCTCATCATTAATTCACTCAGGAATTATTGGAATCATCGCTTGTTACTTAGTGTAACTCCCCGTCGGGCAAACGATGTTCCCCGTCGCTTTAGGTCCTCTTGGTATAAGGCTCACGACGTTTATGGATCACTTTAGGTCCTCTTTGTATAAGGCTCACGATCCGATCACTTTAGGTCCTCTTTGTATAAGGCTCACTATCGTCTATAACGTCGCTTTAGGTCCTTTTTGTATAAGGCTCACGACCGTTACAGCAGATTCCCTCTGGAATTGTTTCGTCGCTCACACCCCACAAGGGCACACGACATCACAAGAATGCATATCATGATGCTTGGCATACAATGACTCATGACAATCCAATGCACACATATATACAACCATGTGAACCATTCCAACATCAATAATCATGCATTGAAATCAAAACCCAAAACAATGCATTTATTTTCCATACGGCCACAAACCATCATCACAACATTTCATCACATGAATTCACATCATACAACAGCACACAAGCTATACATTATATATATATCAAAACATATCACATGATACACATCAATCGCACACAATTACGACGGTAAAAGTCGACAAACTGACACGTTTCCAAATTCCCGACACCATTAAATCGACCACCAATCTCAAAACCAGTTTTATAAGAAAGAATATCTCATTAGCTTTTCAACGGTACTAAGAACGCTTCGATCCGAATTACAGATCCAAAGTTACACATTTTCAAAGAAAACAAAATTTATTGAAATCCCCAGGAGCGCCCGGCGGTACATATTTTCGCCCGGCGGTGCTCCCTTCGCCTCTGCGTCGCCCAGCGAAGCAGTGGAGTAAAACCCCTAACCAAAACTCAAAAGAGTCAGCAGTGTGACAAGCTGCGCCTCTTGTGTATCGCCCGGCGGAGCAGCGACGCAACTCATGCGTCGCCCCGCGCTCAAAGCCCCGCCCAGCGGTCTGCACCAGAAACAAAAAATTCTGCTTGCGTATTACACTGTTCCACACCACCAAAATCCCACTTTCTCTAACCAAAACATTTTCAATCAGTCAAAACAAGTATCAACAATGTTCATATACATAGGGTGATCAATCAACACAGTTTATATCGATTTCCGCCCGTGAAAGCATCGATTCCTATCCATTTTTGAAATATTTTAAAACATAATTTTATAAATTCATCCCAACTCCAAACTCAATCAAAACCACTCGAAAACACACAAACAACCATTCCCGATTAACTCCTATCCTCACCCGACTATACTACACAAATTATTCCGCATTCCAACCGTGAAAATATCGATTTCTACTCATTTGTTCCTCAATTTATCAAATGTAAAATCATTGTAAAAACAAGAAAACATTCACACAATCACACACATATACATATACAATCGCAATATAATCGAAACTTCTCACCCTTACCCGATTAATCGCACTTGAAACGGAGTATTGAGGATTTCCTCTTCTCCTCTCTTTTCCTTCCTCTTCATTTCTTTCCTTTCTCTTTATTTTCTCTCTTTTTCTCTCAAATCTCTATTTATAAAAATATCTAATTTTTCTAAATATCTAACCCCTTAAAATGACTATTTTACTCCTCAGCTCAAATATCTCGCAAACGCTCTCAAAACGCGATAAAACATAATAACGATGAAAAATAATATATTGTCAAATAAAAGTCAAGAATAAAATAATATAAAAATGAAAATAATTAAATCGACTCGATTAAATAAATCTAACAAAAACCGGGGCGTTACACCGGCCTTCCCCCACCTTGCGAAGAAGCAGCTGAAAGCTTGCCTCAGAGAGAACGCATACCTGTTCGCATGGTGCGCCTCGGAGATGCCCATGCTAGATCCAGAGGTGACCTGCTACCAGCTCACCATCGACCGCGCCGTTAGGGAAGTAGCTCAACGTAGGCGCAAGCAGTCCCCGGAAAAAATAGAGGTTGCCGAGCAAGCTGTAAAAGACCTCTTAGAGGCAAATTTCATTTCAGAAGCCAAGTACACTACTTTGCTGTCCAACGTTGTACTCGTGAAAAAATCTAATGGAAAATGGAGAATGTGTGTTGACTATACTGATCTTAATAGGGCCTGCCCTAAAGATGCATATCCCCTCCCTAACATAGATAAATTAGTTGATAATTCTATCGGTTTTAAATTATTGTCTTTCATGGATGCGTATTCGGGCTACAACCAAATAACCATGGACAAAAGCTATAAAAGGTACATAACTTTCATAACCGAATTGGGCAACTATTACTATAACGTAATGCCCTTCGGCTTGAAAAATGTTGGCGCTACCTACCAGAGAATGATGAACAAAGTCTTCCAAGGCGAGATCAGAGATATGCTCGAGGATTACATAGACGACATGATCGTGATCCCATGAGGAATCCAACCATATGCTCCATCTAAAGAAGGTCTTCGAGCAGGCCAGGAAGTACAAGATGCGCTTCAACACGGAAAAATGCACGTTCGGGGTACGAGCGGGCAAGTTCCTCGGTTTCTACCTAACAGAACGAGGAATCGAAGCCAACCCTGACAAATGTAGAGCCTTCTCCGAATTCCCCACTCTGAGCTCAAAAAAATCGATCCAAGTTCTGAATGGGACGTTCGCATCACTGTCCCATTTCGTGGCAAAATCTGCTCAGCACCCGCTCCCCTTTTTCAAACTCCTCCGCAAAGGGGCAGCTTTTGAGTGGACAGAGGAATGCGATAAAGCCCTTCTCCACCTAAAGCAAGCTCTATTGGAACCATGGGTCCTCTCCCGAGCAGACAATGGGGAGACTCTTTATCTCTATCTCGCCGTCACAACCAAAGCTGTCAGTGCAACCCTCATTCGTGAAACCTTGGAAGGGTAGAAGCCCATATACTTCATGAGCAAGGCGCTGCAAGGACCAGAACTTATATACCAACAGATCGAAAAAGTAGCCTTGGCCCTCATCAACACAGCGAGGAGGCTGGGACACTATTTTATAGCCCACACCATCGTGGTGCGCACGAACCAGCCCGTGAGGCAACTATTGGGTTGCCCAGACATGGCCGACAGAATGCTCAAATGGTCGCTGAAGCAGTCCGAGTTCAACATCCAGTACGAGAGAAGAAAAACCCTCAAAGCTCAGGTGTTGGCCGACTGCGTGGCGGAGATGACCTTGCCCGTCTCCCTGACTTGCGGAGCTCGTAATTGGACAATCTTCATCGACGGAGCATCCAACTCGATAGGGAGCAGGGCAGGCGTCATCCTGGAAAACAAGGAAGGTATCCTCGCCGAGGTCTCGTTCGCCCTATCTTTTCCAACCTCCAACAATCAGGCGGAGTATGAAGCTTTCCTTGCGGGTCTACGCCTCGCCGAAGACCTGTGAGTCGAGGAAGTCATAATCTACAGAGATTCCCAGCTCGTGGTCCTCCAGGTTCGGGGAGAGTATCAGGCCAAAAACGACAACCTCTCCGAATACTTGACCTTGGTTAAAGAAAAAATGACAAAGTTCATGTCCGTTGAAGTAAAGAACGTCCCCCGCGAACCCAATGTCCGGGCAGATGTCCTGTCAAAGTTAGCGAGCACAAGAAAGAAAGGAGGAAACAAATCCGTCATCCAGGAGATACTTCCTCGACCAAGCATCGAGATAAATCCCCCAACCCTCTACGTAAATGTCATTGGCAACATCAATTGTTGGATGACCCCAGTCTACAACTACCTTGCCAAGGAAGAACTACCATCCGACCCAAAAGAAGCCAACGTGGTCAGGGGCAAAGTCTGTTCCTATGTCTTAGTTGAAAATAAGATCTACTGGCGGGGGTTCACCATCTCTCTCCTCAAATGCGTCGAGGAAAACATGGTCGCCCACATCCTGCGCGAAATCCACGAGGGAATCAACGCCCAGCACCTCAGAGGAAGATCCCTCGCCAGGAAAGCTCTACGAGCAGGATATTATTGACCGACCATGCAACTTGACGCGAAGGAGCATGTGAAAAAATGTGACAAATGCCAACATCACGGGGACATGCACCTGGAATCACCTAACGAGCTCAAAACAATGTCCTCCCCGTGGCCCTTCGCATGGTGGGGCCTGGAGATCCTAGGACTGTTCATCGTAGGATCAAAGCAGAATAAATACCTGATAATGGGCGTGGATTATTTTACAAAGTGGATAGAAGAAGAGGCTCTAGCCAAAATAACAGCCAAAAACATACTTCGCTTCTACAAGCGAAACATTCTTGCATGCTTCGGCATCCCCCAGGAAATCGTCGCCGACAAGAGACACAGTTCACGGACAAAAAGTTCCAAGAATTCGTCGCCAAACTGGGCACCAAACAACACTTCGCGTCCGTCGAGCACCCGCAGACGAACGTGCAAGCCGAAGCTGCAAACATGGTAATCCTACGAGGTCTCAAACGGAGACTGGACAAAATAAAAAAGTAGTGGGTCGAAGAGCTACACAGCATGCTCTGGGCCTACCGAACTACGCCCCACTCGTCAATCGGGGAAATCCTTTCCGGTTAACATACAGGGTCGAGGCGGTGATCCCTATCGAAATACACGTGCCCTCCAGGCAGACTGAAGCTCGCCTGGACGAGGAGGCGAACAGCGAGGCGTTGAGGGAATAGCTTAATCTCGTCGAAGAGGTCCGATCAGGAGCAACCCTCTGCGAGGCCTCGTTAAAACAAAAAATTGCAATCAGGCATAATGCTAAAGTCATACGACGAGACTTCCAAGTAGGTAGTTTTGTCCTAAGGAGAAATCACAAAGATTCTCGTGAAGGCAAACTCGCTGCTAACTGGGAAGGACCCTATCGTGTTTGAGAAAAAACAGAGAATGGGGCCTACTACCTAGAACATCTCGACGGGGAAGAACTCGCTCGACCATGGAATGCCAAAAAGCTAAAACAATATTATAGCTAAGGCTACAAAAGTCGGCATGCTCTGTCAAAATGACGGGCACAATGTACCGACCAGAAGTGTGCGCCCCGGTACAAGCGCTGCATACTAAAATCAATCAAGGCAGGATTTTACTCTAGAATGAGCAAAACCCCTGCCCGACAGCGGTCCCTCGACCGAGGCCGTCGTCGCCACCGAACCACGAAAGACTGAATGCCCAGCTCACGATGGGAAGTTCACGCTGCAGAACTCAGGCCGCGAACGCGACCTGAGCTCCGCTCTCTTACCCGGAAGCTACCCTAGTCATTCGACCAGTTCCATTCACTGTCGAACAACTATTTGTCTAGCAAACCCTGAAACACAGTGAAAAATCATTCACAAAACAACCCCTACAACAGGCACTCATGACGAGCAGCGCGTGACACTTAGCGAAATTAAGCAAAGTAAAAACATGAGCACACAAATATCTAAAACAACTCATACATAAGCAACCACCATGGTCAAAATCACATATCAAAAGATAAAACGGTCACAAGGACCGCGGTTGTAATGATTACATATAAAAGGGGCCAAGCCCCATCAAAATAAATTACAACGTACGACAAAACAAGAAATCACTCAGCAGTGAGCTGCGACTCCTCGTGGGTAGGCTTCTCGTTCTCCTCGCTCAACCTAAGGAAGTCAGGGATCACAATCTGGCTGTCCACCACGCTATGGAGGATCCATGTCCCTGCATTAGACAGCTCAACCCCGGGGTTCTCAATTTTCAGCTGCTCCACCGTGTTGTTGAAGGCCTCCTCGGCAGCCCCCAAGCAGTCTTCCTCAGCTTGATTAATCCAGGCGACAAGCTCGGCTCTAGTCTTCAGACTCTTCACCTCATCGCTTTCATCCTCAGCAGGAGCCACGACAGTCCGCAAGGCAACGACCACATCCTCTGCAGCTTTTTTCTCCGCAACCAAGGTATCCTGCTCCTCGGTAACCTTGACCAAATCTTCCTTAGATTTCTTCGTCGCCTCTTCCACAACCTTCAACTTCTCCTCCAGAACCGCATTGGCGGCCTGGGTCTTCTTCAAATCCGCCTCTTGAAGGGCCCCTTCCTCGGTGTAGACCACCGTCATGCCCAAGACCCTCATTAGGGTAGCGACGTCCCTTTGCTCGGACGATCAAGCTCCTCCAGCATCAAGGACTTTGCCCGATGGAGTGCAAGGGAGGAGCCTTCAAAGAAATCCCTCTTGAGGAAGCATCGGGGCAGCTTGTACTTGCTTTTCTCCCCCTCGCCAGTCAGGTCGAGGACATCCTCCGCCCAGAAGAGCTTGTGCCTTGAAGTTACCGGCATTGGGGAAGTCTTGGTGGCAGCTGCTGCGGATGAAGAGGTCCCCGATCCCGTCGGGGGAGGAGTTACCTGCTCGCCAAGGCAGATTTTGCCAACTTTCTTCCATAGCTTGAGCTTGGCCACCGCAATTTTCACCAAACGTTCCTGGGTCGTGGACATCTTGCCTGCAAAACAACGGACACATATTAGTAAACGAAGAACAACAACACGGGACAAGCTAAGAAGAAAAATGGATACCCAAAAGTTGCAGAGCGTCCATGCGAGTGCCACATTCAAGGAGCTCCTTAGTATAAATATATCGGGCCTCCACCTTGGGCCCCCCGTCATCTTCGTTAATAATATCCCTGCCCCTGGTCACGCACTGGGCAGGGCGGAAACCATCAACAAAAGCCACCAGCTTGTTATAGCTGGCCAGGTCGTCCTCCTCCAACATGGGCGGCTTGGCTATATACTCCTCGGTTTCCCTGGTGAAGTGGTCCTAGCTCTAAGTGAAATGAAAATCCAGTGCCCGACGCACCCTCATCTTGCCTTGCTCATCTCGAAGGGGCTCCCCGTTCTCATATGTAAAAATCTCCCAGAGGAACGAAAAGTATTTAGCCCTCTCCGACACGGGCTCCACTACATAATACCTCTCCTTAAACGTCCTGATGGACTCCGAGAAGGCCTTGAACAACTTCCTCCTATGCTTCAGGGAAACCCATCTGAACTGCCCTCGCACGACCTGGCGTTGGAGGTGGAAGACAGTGAAGAAGAGGGGGATAGTGGCTCCAATTTTCAAATACTCGCATGTAATCTCGAATGCCCAGATGAAGGCAATCGAGTTTGGATGTAGCTGAGAGGGTGCCAAGTCTAGGTGACCAAAAACTGCCACTTGAAAATCTGTGAAGGGCAGCCTCAGCCCAATCTCCTTGAAAACGTACTCGTACATAGGAAACTGCTCGCCGCCCTAAGCCGAGCATATTCGGTCGTCCTCCCCGGGAAAATGGACCCTCTAGTCTTCCTCTCCCCCCACCGTCGTGAAGGCATCCTGAGTATGGAAGGCGATGAGCGAGGCATGCTCATGAGGCTCGGAGGCAATCCATTCCCCGATACTACTAGGAGCAGTTTCACCGGCACTAGTATCTCTTGAAGAGCTCTCCTCAGACAGCTCCCGCTCGAGCATAACATCATCATCGGTATTGCGTGACATCTCCTTTACTTGAAAAGCAGAGGACAAAAGTGAATTCGATGGCAAAATCAAATCCACCATTCCAGCACTAGTCAAGTGAAAGGGCGCGCGAAGGCCCGAGGACAACCTCCTCGACCTACGCCCTTACTCAAACAGCGCAACGATGGTGCAAAGAGATTCTCATGGCAATCCCTTAAACCCTCACTGGGAGATCCTCACTGACACTTTACCCAGAATTTCGTTGAAGATCCACTGGAAAACTCATGAGTACACCAGAAACTTCATAAGTTCCACCGGTGACAAACTCATTCGTCGTCGCCACAGCTCCAGAATCAACAGAAAACCTAAGTTCCTAACACTTCGACGACGGCGCTGGCGACAGAAAATGGCTCAACCACCGCCAGACACCAACATCCGTCGAAATGTACCTAATCTACCCAGTTTTCGTCCTAAGGTGGTCGGTGAAGCCTGGTCAGTACTCATGCGGCGGTGGACGGCGGAAACGACGACAGCAACAGAAGAAGAGAGAGAAGCGAAAAGTGAAAATAAATGCTTCCTACCTCTATTTATAGACAACTCAGAAGCACGTGCACGAGCACGCGCGACGTAAGGACGTCATTATAACCCTAGCATAGCCATCATTACGCATTAACTGTGGCACGTGGTTCGATGCACACGTGGCACTCCATCCCTTCAAGTCCATCAACCATTGGACTCCCCGTTCGTCGGACATGCAGGACAGCGTTTCAGGTTTCTCGGGTACAGGTATCCTCGATCACCACGAAATGACCTCGTCTCAGTAGAAGGCGTCGACCACGCTTACTCCTCCTCGGGACCACAGACTACCCTTAAGTCATCACTCCTATGCTCAGGAGCAACGACTTGGGGGGCTCTTGTTCCGGACTGGCCAAATGGCTAGGCATGACCCAATCCACTTCTGCACCCAGAACGACCCAATAGCCTAAGCCCTGCCAGTTAAGGGAAAAGGAAAGCATTTTCTCTTCTGCCCCTCAACCGAGGAGGGTTGGCCAGCTGATCCCCAGGATCAGCTGCCCTTCGTCACATCTCTGTCCGTCACGCACGGTTCAACCATCCAGGAACGACCACGACGCTCTTACCCGCGACAACGCCCTTGCTCGAAGCAACGGCTAGTTCGGAGCATGTATGTCCGTCTCAACGACTAGTTTCTGGCAGTTACCTATTTTTGGGGAGCGAATATCTCGCTCTAAAAATAGGGACCAATGGCCAAGCGCTGAGGGCATTATAAAAATCCTCTCCTTTGAGAGGGTCAGGTATTCAATAATCATCCTAAGACATACTTACTTTGTACTTGCCTTCTCTTTTCCCGATTCTTACTTTAGCATTGGAGTGCCTTGCAGGTACCCTGTAAAGACCATACATAAATATATGCATCAAATCATATATTATACACGAGTTTCACTTTTGGTACTGAAACATAATAAGTTCCTAGTTAACACATTATATACATAAATGCCTCTAATACAAAATACTAAAAGACTAAGGCATTATATATACAAGATGTTCCAAAATGATGAAAACTAAGAACTAGATCAATACAATGATCTCAAAACATAAACGCCATAGCGGAAGCCATGTCATCACAAAACCACGATCCGTAAGGAAAGTCAAATAATCTTGTCCTTACCCTTCGCCGAACCTGCAGAACCTGTGATGTAAACAACAACAGTGGGGTGAGATACATCAAATCTCAGTGAGTTCCCTATCTTAAAGTCCTCTCGGCTTTACAAGGTTCTAATAAACCTAACTCATGTCAAAGAGGAAAGGGAAAATGACCATGAGTACTCACACACAAGTAATCCACAACGGTGAGCCTGTTAACTCACACTAGTACCGAAGTACCTCTTGAGCCTGTTAACTCAAGAATTCACAATCAATAACTGTACCAAGGCATCCCCTTTTCCCGTCCGCTTCTACGTCTAGAAGACGACCCGAGTCATGGATCCTCGAAAATCACTTGGCATACGAAATGGATTCGGGAACAACGGCCTGTTAGCCGTGAACCGTCACTTCTCATGGCCTGTTGACCATCCCAAGTCTCGACCCAATGCATAGGTTCCATTCGTACTAAAAAAATGCGGGAATCAAACCTGCCAAGTAATGGTGCATATGTTTCAGAGGAGCTCGAGACCCATGAAACGCACTATCAAATAATAATCGATTACAATTACACAACACACACGCCTCGGCCTTACATGCACGAGCGTTGTCACAATTCCATCACACAACACTGTTTAGGGTAAATCCTCACTCTACCTAATTCATATTTTAACATGCATACATTGTCCACAACAATTACATATATTAACATATAAAAGTCGACAAAACGACATATTCCAACAATCCCGACATAATTAAATCGGCCGACAATCTTAAAACCAATGTAATAAGAAAGTACATTTTATTAGCTTTCCAACGATACCAAAATTGTTCCAATCCGAGTTACGTACAAAAAGTTACGGCATTGGAAACAAACGATCGGAAAAATATCACAACAGCAGAATTTCTGCATTTCCCCTGGCCATACGCGTATTGGCACATCCCATACGCGTATTGTCCAAAATTCCCGGCCATCCATACGCGTATTGCCCAAGGCCGTACGCGTATGGGCAGAAACGTTTTTCCTTGAAAATTCCTTTTAAAATTGCCATACGCATAACGCCCTTGCCGTACGCGTAATGACATGCCCCATACGCGTATTGACATGCCCCATACGTGTATGGGCAGAGAAAAATGCAGAAAAACCAGCAGAAACTTCCTGTTATGGGTTGATCCAAAATCACCCCAAAATCCCATTTTTGATCAATCACAAAGCATCAAAACATGCTATAACATAACAAGCGGTATAACATACAATCAAACATTGAATTTCAGCAATTAAATCATGATTCTATTGTAAAATTTCACATTTTCTACCATACCCAATTAACTCTAAAACTTAACTAAACCTTAAATCCAAAGAGTCTATCTAGAACCCACCTGGACAACAAGATGAGGATGATGAAATTTAGAAGATTGGATGAAGATTGAGGCTTGATGATGATCTTGAGCTCTTGAGAATTTTCTCTCCCTTTTTCCCTTCCTTCTCTTTTCCTTTCTCTTTCTTTCTAACTTTTGTTTTGTTTTCCAAATGAGAAAAAGAAAACATAGTAAAGAAAATAATTTCCATTAATTAGCAATACTACTAAATGTCCAAATTAGCTCAAATGCACCAATTAATAAAAACTCAACGTTAAATACTATTAATTTAATCAACTCTGAGTCCGTCGGTTTACTTTAATTATTCTATCAAATAATTACTCAGAGTACTCCGGAACCCAGTTGATCATAATAATATTAACCAGAGCGTTTATAAAATTACGGGGTATTACATCCTCCCCCCTTAAATAGAAATTCGTCCTCAAATTTAGAAGATTACCCGAACAGATGAGGATAAGAATCTCGCATTTCCGATTCTAGTTCCCAAGTAGCATCACCCGGATGCGACATATCCCATTGCACTTTAACGAGTGGAATATCTTTGTTCCTCAACACTTTTGCCTCTCTTCCCACGATACAACTCGGTCGTGGTTCAAAAGTCAAATCCGCTTCTATCCCCACGGATTCTGGTAGAATTGGCTGAAGAGGATCAGGAATAAACTTACGGAGCTGAGATACGTGAAAAACATCATGCATTTTAGATAGAGAGGGTGGTAAGGCTAATCTGTAAGCAACTTCCCCAATCCTTTCTAGAATCTGATACGGTCCCACGTATCTCGGACTTAATTTGCGTGACTTAAATGGTCCCTTCAATCTGAATCTACGAGTAACTGTTAGAAATACATGGTCATTTTCCTCAAATTCCAAAGGTCTCCTACGATTATCCGCATAACTCTTTTGACGATCTTGTGCTTGTTTAACTTTCTCATGGATCATTCGAATCTTTTCTGTAGTCTCTTGAATAATCTCGGGTCCCAAAATCCTATCTTCGCCAATTTCAGCCCAACACAAAGGTGTTCTACACTTCCTCCCATACAATGCTTCATAAGGAGCCATACCGATGCTCGCATGGTAACTATTGTTATAGGAAACTCAATTAACGGCAAACGTTCCTTCCAATTTTCCTCTACTCTCTAGCACACAAGCTCTTAACACGTCCTCCATCATCTGTATTGTTCGCTCAGTCTGACCATCCGTTTGAGGATGATTCGACGTGCTCAATCGCAAATTCGTTCCCATAGCTTGTTGGAACATCTTCCAAAACCTCGAAGTAAACTTCGGATCTCTATCGGACACAATATTAGAAGGAACACCATGCAATCTCACAATCTCAGCAATAAACAACCTTGCAAGATGACTTGCCTTCTAAGTAGTCTTCACGGCTAAGAAATGCGCAGATTTCGTTAGTCGATCTACAATCACCCAAATAGAATCATCCCAGACAACCAATAATCCCTCTTTAATTCTTGATACATCTTCGAAGAACTAGGATGTATTGAAAAAGTACCTTTTCGAGCTTCGTCTAAAATCTTCCTTTTCAATGCCTCATCCTTCGGAACACAATTCTGTTGATTAAACAGAACAATCCCATCGGGTGCTCGTGTAAAACCCGGTTGAAGTAACAACTCTTGTAACTCCTCCTCTAACACTTGTTCTTGTTGAATCTCAACTCTTAGAGTAGAATTGACATTCAAATTTCCCATAATTACACCATTCGGAGTCCACATAAATTGGAGATCAAGATCTCTAAACTTTTCCAACAACGAATATTCCAAAATCACCAATTCTGCACTATGGACCATTTTTTGACTTAAAGCATCTGCCACTTTATTCGCCCTTCCTGGATGATACTTCAATTCTAAGTCATAATCCTTTAAGTACTCCATCCACCTTCTTTGTCGCATATTTAACTCCTTTTGGTCAAACAAATACTTCAAACTTTTGTGATCACTGAACATTTCAAAGCGTACACCATACAAATAATGACGCCACACCTTCAGTGCAAACACCATGGCAGCTAATTCCAAGTCATGAGTTGGATAATTCTTCTCATGAACTTTCAACTGTCGAGAAGCATAAGCTACTACTTGACCACCTTGCATCAGAACACCCCCTAATCCCCTCTTAGAAGCATCACAGAACACTTCATAAGAGTTATTAGGATCAGGAATAATTAATACTGGAGCACTCGTCAAACTTTCCTTCAATTTCATAAAACTTTGTTCACGACCCGAATTCCACTCAAAAGCAAAGTCCTTCCGAGTAAGTTTCGTCATTGGTAAGGCCAATTGAGAAAAACCCTTAATAAACCTTCTATAGTAACCTGCCAATCCCAAGAAACTTCTACTTCTGAAACATTTCTCGGTCTCTCCCCATTAATCACTGCTTCAACTTCCGTTGGATCCACTGCCACACCACCTTGAGATATAACATGTCCAAGAAAATTAACTTCCGACATCCAAAACTCACACTTGTTCAACTTAGCAAACAATTGTTTCTCTTGCAATACCGATAAGACAATCCTCAGATGTTCTCCGTGCTCTTGTGGAGTACGAGAATAAATAAGAATATCGTCAATAAATATTACCACAAATTGGTCCAAGTAAGCCTGAAATATCCGATTCATGTAATCCATAAAAACAGCTGGAGCATTAGTCACACCGAAAGGCATCACTAAGAATTCGTAATGACCGTAACGTGTCCTAAATGCAGTTTTTGGCACATCGGAACTCTTCACTCGGATCTGATGATAACCCGACCGTAAATCAATCTTCGAGAACACACATGCTCCCTTCAATTGATCTAACAAGTCGTCTATCCTTGGTAAAGGGTACTTGTTCTTAATGGTCACTTTATTCAACTTACGATAATCGATGCATAAACGCATTCCCCCATCTTTCTTCTTTACCAACAACACTGGAGCTCCCCAAGGTGAAACACTAGGTCTAACAAAATGCTTAGACATCAAGTCTTCCAATTTGTCCTTTAATTCTCTTAATTCAAGCGGTGTCATCCGATAAGGAGAAACAGATATAGGAGTCGTTCCCGGTATCCGATCAATAGAGAACTCAACTTCTCTCTCTGGAGGAAGAGAAGAAACATCCTCAGGAAACACTTCAGGAAACTCACACACTATAGGAAATACTCAGAACTTGTTGTTCCCTACTTCCTTCCTTAGTAAGAACCATTAAAACAGATTTCTCCTTCTTGATTAAGAAGTTTACCATTCCCACCGTACCTTCTAAAAACGTTGATAACACATCCTTAGGAGTAGCCTTAACAGATGGAATAATGATTAACTTCTCCTCACCGCCTATAAAAACCGAATTAGCTGAAAGCCAATCCATTCCCAGAACAACATCCACTTTCTTGAGTGGCAAACAAATAAGATCAATTTGGAAGACTCTTTCATTCACCGACAAAACACAATTTTCACACATCAATGGTGTTTCGACCATTTCATCCATGGCAGTAGTAACCACCATAGGAGGAAACAAAGGAATAGTTTGCAACCCAAGTAGCTTCACACATCTTAAAGACACAAAAGAATGTGTTGCCCCACAGTCAAATAAAACAAAACAAGGTTGTCCATTTACGAAACACGTACCCGAAATCCTAGGGTCATCGCCCTTTGCTTCCTTCCCTTGCGTCTGACTCCTTTTCTAAGGGCAATCCCTCACCATGTGTCCCACCTTCTGACATTGATAACACTTCACCCCTTCGAAGCGACATCTACCAAAATGCATCTTACCACACGTGTCACACACAGGAGATGCACCCGTTCGAGAATTCTGGACCTGTTTCTTTTTTAGAGCTTGCCGCCTAGCCCAAAACTGTTGGCTCGACCTCCCACACTCATTCTGATTCGACCTACGCGAATCCCCTTCTGTCTGTACTTCCCTCAAGCTATTCTCTATCATATCATATTGCCTCAACTGCTGGATTTCAAGCTCTCTTCGGATCCTCAAAGAACTAGGAAGGTACCTTTCAATAAAAATAGACCTGAACTGCTCCCACACTTTAGGTACACCTTGCATAGTCATAAAAGCTGAAGCAACTTCCCACCATCTCTCAGCAGGACCCCTCAGTGAGTGAGAAGCAAACACTACCTTATTCTCCTCACTACAGTAAATTAGCAAAAATATTCTCTCCATGCCAGCAATCCAGTCATGTGCTTTCACAAGATCAAATCCGCCATGAAATTCTGGAGGATTCATGCGGATGAAATCCCGAAAACTCCCACCTACAACCTCTGGGACAACCACTCGAGGATGAAAACCTCCATTCATCCGTTGCACCATATGTTGCATGAACTGGTTCTGCTGCTGCTGCATCTGTTGCACAAACTGATACAAAGGAGCATTCTCATCGCCGCCTGGCGGATTCGTCCCTGCTGGAGGATTTGTGGGTCTACCACGATTGCTTCTGCGTCCGCCAACCATGTTCCTAAATATCATATAGATAGAATTAAGTTGATCAGGCTCAATACCATAAATATAACACTTAAGACCCATAGCGACACGACACATATGAAACGGAAAGAAACACTTATACTATTTCATGGCTAGGTCGAGGATACGACCTGCTCTGATACCAACTGTAAAGACCATACATAAATATATGCATCAAATCATATATTATACATGAGTTTCACTTTTGGTACTGAAACATAATAAGTTCCTAGTTAACACATTATATACATAAATGCCTCTAATACAAAATACTAAAAGACTAAGGCATTATATATACAAGATGTTCCAAAATGATGAAAACTAAGAACTAGATCAATACAATGATCTTAAAACATAAACGCCATAGCGGAAGCCATGCCATCACAAAACCACGATCCGTAAGGAAAGTCAAATAATCTTGTCCTTACCCTTCGCCGAACCTGCAGAACCTGTGATATAAACAACAACAGTGGGGTGAGATACATAAAATCTCAGTGAGTTCCCTATCTTAAAGTCCTCTCGGCTTTACAAGGCTCTAATAAACCTAACTCATGTCAAAGAGGAAAGGGAAAATGACCATGAGTACTCACACACAAGTAATCCACAACAGTGAGCCTGTTAACTCACACTAGTACCGAAGTACCTCTTGAGCCTGTTAACTCAAGAATTCACAATCAATAACCGTACCAAGGCATCCCCTTTTCCCGTCCGCTTCTACGTCTAGAAGACGACCCGAGTCATGGATCCTCGAAAATCACTTGGCATACGAAATGGATTCGGGAACAACGGCCTGTTAGCCGTGAACCGTCACTTCTCATGGCCTGTTAACCATCCCAAGTCTCGACCCAATGCATAGGTTCCATTCGTACTAAAAAAATGCGGGAATCAAACCTGCCAAGTAATGGTGCATATGTTTCAGAGAAGCTCGAGACCCATGAAACGCACTATCAAATAATAATCGATTACAATTACACAACACACACGCCTCGGCCTTACATGCACGAGCGTTGTCACAATTCCATCACACAACACTGTTTAAGGTAAATCCTCACTCTACCTAATTCATATTTTAACATGCATACATTGTCCACAACAATTACATATATTAACATATAAAAGTCGACAAAACGACATATTCCAACAATCCCGACATAATTAAATCGGCCGACAATCTTAAAACCAATGTAATAAGAAAGTACATTTTATTAGCTTTCCAACGATACCAAAATTGTTCCAATCCGAGTTACGTACAAAAAGTTACGGCATTGGAAACAAACGATCGGAAAAATATCACAACAGCAGAATTTCTGCATTTCCCCTGGCCATACGCGTATTGGCACATCCCATACGTGTATTGCCCAAAATTCCCGGCCATCCATACGCGTATTGCCCAAGGACGTACGCGTATGGGCAGAGACGTTTTTCCTTGAAAATTCCTTTTAAAATTGCCATACGCGTAACGCCCTTGCCGTACGCGTAATGATATGCCCCATACGCGTATTGACATGCCCCATATGCGTATGGGCAGAGAAAAATGCAGAAAAACCAGCAGAAACTTCCTGTTACGGGTTGATCCAAAATCACCCCAAAATCCCATTTTTTATCAATCACAAAGCATCAAAACATGCTATAACATAACAAGCGGTATAACATACAATCAAACATTGAATTTCAGCAATTAAATCATGATTCTATTGTAAAATTTCACATTTTCTACCATACCCAATTAACTCTAAAACTTAACTAAACCTTAAATCCAAAGAGTCTATCTAGAACCCACCTGGACAACAAGATGAGGATGATGAAATTTAGAAGATTGGATGAAGATTGAGGCATGATGATGATCTTGAGCTCTTGAGAATTTTCTCTCCCTTTTTCCCTTCCTTCTCTTTTCCTTTCTCTTTCTTTCTAACTTTTGTTTTGTTTTCCAAATGAGAAAAAGAAAACATAGTAAAGAAAATAATTTCCATTAATTAGCAATACTACTAAATGTCCAAATTAGCTCAAATGCACCAATTAATAAAAACTCAACGTTAAATACTATTAATTTAATCAACTCTGAGTCCGTCGGTTTACCCTAATTATTCTATCAAATAATTACTCAGAGTACTCCGGAACCCAGTTGATCATAATAATATTAACCAGAGCGTTTATAAAATTACGGGGTATTACATACCCCCTCTCCTCCTTGGAATCCAGCATCGAAGATGAAGTCTCTAACCCACTTCAAGTTCTGATATATATATATACATATATGGCTTAAATAGTGTTTTCGTCCCTGTAAGTTAGCGAGTTTTTGGTTTTCATCCCTGTAATTTTTTTTTTTTGTTTTAGTCCCTATATCTTACTTTTTGCTTGCTGTTTAGTCCCTGAAGCCAAAATCCGCAGGAAAATACGAAGGTTTCCTGCGGGTTTTCCTGCAGATTTTCCTGCGGATTTTGGTTTTAAGGACTAAAACGAACGCGAATGTGAAATATAGGGACTAAAACCAAGAAAAATAAATTACAGGGACGAAAACCAAAAACACGCTAACTTACAGGGACGAAAACAATATTTAAGCCTACATATATATACATATATATATATATATATATATATATATATATATATATGTATATCTATATATATAACTTACAGGGACGAAAATACTATTTAAGCCTACATATACATATATATATATATATATATATATATATATATTTACATATATATGATAGAGAGGGGGGTATGCCTCCGTGGAGGTTAAGGTGAGTGGTGTTTAGGAATTTAAAATGGGAGAAAACCTTGTTAAAGGTTGACCATGAATAGTAAAAAAGTCAAATTTTGAATAGTAACTTACCATGTGAAAATTTAAAAATAAAAATAATGTGTGAATAAGGAGATTATGCCCTTGACCTAGTAGAGAGGTCATCTTTTACCGAGAGAATCAAGACATAAACTTCGGAATATTCTTTTAGAATTATATATTTGTGATAATTTAATAAAGGATGGTTTGCAGGATCACTAATCATGATTTGCAAGTTTATGGCCTCAAGCTCTTGTTCTAATTTTTTATGAATCTGCCTAAGATTTTTTAGACAAAGTCTATTTATGATTCCTGTCATTAAAAATTAAGATTTATCCTCTGGATAGAGTATAAAGATCTTCTTTAATTATTTTAATCATGGCTTCAAGCCTATTAATATGTCTAATAATTTCAAATCTTTGTACTATTAAATGCATATAATCATGGTTCTTTAATCTGTATTCATTGTACCTAAGTTCCTGTCTTAAGTCTTTGATACAATTTCTATAATCTTTTAATTCTATTCTTTCTTTGGTTAAATCCATTTTTCAGAGTAAAAAATTATACTAAAATATAATTTTTAGGCGGAATTTAAAATAATAATACTACGTGGGAGCAAATAAATGAATGAGCAATAATATGAGGAGGCTCGACCTTCCAATGAATGATATTATTTAAATATACGCAAATATTTTTGGAGGCTCAGCCTTCCAATGTTATGATGCAATAAATAATGAAGAAATATAAGGAAAGAATAATTAATCAGTTTCATATGCATCTTCTTCATAATTTATTTCGTTGTCAAAATCATCGGGATTATAATTTCTAAAACTCATTGTGACTAATGGGTTAATTTGTCTAGGGTTTCTCATCCTATAGTTTATTCTTGAGGAATATCCATAGAAATGAGCGTCGAAATATCCTAGATAATATGAATTAGTTGTGAATTCATTTAATTCTCTAATTTTGCATCTTAATTCATGTTCTTCAAAATCTTGTTCAATTGTTACTTTAATTTCTTGTAATCAAAAACCATTCTAGATTGGCCTCTTTTCTTTTCTGCTTCTTTCTGGACAATGAAAGCAGGGGTCCTATGTCTAGAATTTGATTTTCTAATTATTCCTAATTTTAATAATTGATTTATGTGAAGGTTAAATTCTTCCTGTTCCCAATTTCCGTATTTGAAATTAGGTGTTTTAATGGTTATGTCTGGATTAATGATTTCCAGTTTACATATTGTTTTGTTTCTATCCAAAAACTTAATAGGGTCATCTCCTATTATTTCAAGTTTTTCTAAAATTTTAATTATTTGTTCCAAATCATAATTCCTTAAATTTTTAGTAAAATTTGTGGTATCTATTAAATGTAACTCACTTTCTAGACCTTGGTCTGAATCTAATTCTAGATTCAAATCCTGTTCTATGTTATTGCAAGAACATTCATCTTGGTTTTCCTTACAATTACAGGTTTCCTTTTTGAAAGGTTCATTTTTTATTAATAATTTAAAATTTGAAACAATGGGTATCATGGAACAATTCTTACTTATAGTTACATAATCTTTGTTAATATTAATTTGCCCATAGTTATGGAGTAGAAAATCTAATCCCATAACAAGTGGTATTGAAAGGTCTAGGTCTTGGACCCATATTTTTGGCCAAGAATAATACTCAGACCATTGGTTACAATTTGTTAGGAATTTTACTTGAATATTTTTAAATTGTAAATCATTTGAAGTTAATGTTCCATCAAATTGTCTTGAATAAGTTGGTTCCACTTTAATCAATTTAGTTTTTAATTCTTCCGGGATAATTTTCATATCTATAGTAGATGCAGTTGCTCCAGTATCTACTAAGATTGGTATGGTTACTTCCTGTCCGTGAATATTAATTTTTGCTGGAATTATAATTTGTCTTAATTTATCTTTATTACAAACTAAGGGTACATGGATATTTTGAGAGTGCTCTACTATATTTTGAGAGTGCTCTGTGTTATTTATAATGTTTATGTCCTCTTGGGTAATTTCTGTGAATTTTAAATTATTTTCAATAGTCGAGGATTTTTCTTTTTTAATAATTTCTATCAATTCTTTGATATTTTCTTCTTGACTATTAATTCTAGTCTCTAATTTATCTACTTTGATTTCTAACCTGTCAAATTTTTCTTCTAATTGGTCTATTCTTCCATGTTTTTTATCAAAATTTTCAGGTATATCTTTAATTTTGTTTTCTATATTAAAGTGTTTTTTAATACAACTTGAACAAATTTGACATTTCCATCTTTTATCAAAAGAAGAAAACCAATTACATTTGAAACATCTAATATTGTCGCTTCCAGCTTTGTGAATCCAATTATGATTACAATCTATAACTATTTTTTGGTCCATTAATTGAAAGTAAATTTTTTCAGTTTTTCTAACAGAATAAAATTGTTATTTGTTTCTTCCTCTATGGGATTTTCAATTTCTTCATTCTCTATTCCTTCTAGAGAACAAATACTCCAAATTTTAGAGTTGTCTGAAATGTCTGAGGTTATTTCTAGTATATCTTCTTTAATTGTAGAAATTAAATTTGATTCTCTTGTAAACAGATTTTGTTTGTTGGGACAAACTGAGGATAAATGTCCTGTTTTGTTACAAGCAAAACAAGTAATTGTATTCTTATAGGTTTTATTAGGATTGTATTTTCTTACATGTTTGTCCTTGTTTAAATAAGGTTTCCTAGCATTGGATTTCCTTAAATAATTTTTCTTTGTGTAATTTTTCTTGAATCTAGGCTGTCTCCTCTGGTTTTTATCTTGTGGGTGTTTACCATACTGCTGAGGAGTATAAATTTGTTTACAAAAACCTACATTCTTTTGTTTTAATTATTTTTGAATTTGAATATAAGTGCATTTCTTTTTTAATTCAGAGATAATAAACTGTATTTTTATTCCAATATTATCAAATTCATTTTTTATTTCTAATTTCTTCCAATTTTCATGAATTTCCTGACCTAATGGTCCTGGTAATTTGGTAAAAAGTCTTTCTCCTAATTCTTGAGAAAAGTAATTTCCGGATGTGCTGGCTAAAGCATAAAAATCTTGTAAGAATTCTATTACATGATTCCAATCATATAATTGAATTTGTTCTAAATCTCTCATAGCTTCAGCTTGTCTTAAAGTTAATCCTACATTGGCGTCTTTGCCTGTAATAATTCTATGTATTGTGTAAACAAAATTATGAATATTATTTCCTTCTACCAGTCTACCTAATTCTTCTGGAAATTTTATTTTGAATGCTTCCCATGCAGCTCTAGCTATATCTCCTAAATAATTTTCAGCAATTTTAATCATTTCTTCTCCCGTGGTAATATTGTAGTGTCTACTCTCATAATCTCTAATTACCAAGGCAGTCCATTGTTCAATGTAATTATCCAAAAGTTGTGGATGTATATTCGTAATATTTAGCATAACCTGACCATATAAGTTTATTTCATTTGGATTTCTTTTTCCTAATGTTCTTAAGTCAGGATTGTTATTGTCATAGATGGCAACGGGTAATCTAGAGGGATGTCCTATAGAATAACTCATCCTCATTGGTTGACTATTGGGAAAAAATGATCCATAAGAGGAACTGGTTTCTTCGTTTACTAAATTTTTTCCAATGTAATCTGTTCCAGAAGTTTCTGTTACGTTTACAGTTTCTTCAAATGTTTGTTTTAAATTTGTTATATCTTGGAAGTATTTATCCATAAGAAAATTTTTTGCTGTATTAGCTGCTTCGATTTCTAAATTAAACTTTTCCATTAAAATTTCATCATTTTTAATTTTTTCTAGTTCTGAGATGGTTAATACACCATTTCTAATTTTTTCTAATTCTGAAAGAGTTAGTTTTTGTTCATTCATCATCATTGTTTTGTGAATGAGTTCCTTCATAATTTTTAAATCTCAAAGATAAACTTCCTTTAGTTTTGTATGTTACTACTTCCGTAGGTGTTAATGTCTCAGCTTCTTGTTCGTGATTTTCTTTAATTTTCCATTCTTCTCCAGCTAGGAGAGAAGGTGATATAGGTTCTGGTCCTAAAAAATTGATTCCTTTTGAAGTAATGGTTTTTATCATATCATCAATTTTAATTTTAAACCTAGGGGAATACTGAGTGGATAATTTTCCTAAGAAAATGATATCAACTACAATGTTTGATCCTCTAAAGCCTTTAAAGCCTTTGCTTTGGACCTGTATTTTTATCTTTTTTAAATCTTTTACTGATATGGTAAAATTTGGACATAAATAATGTATTCCACAATTATTATTCATGTCTACTTCAATTATTCCCATTATCTGTCTACCTAGATCTGGATGTCTAGTATCCAATATGGCTACTAATATTTTGGCACCATTTTGTTTCATTACTAATCCTCTTACAGCGGTAGTAATTAACCCTAAATGGATATAATTCATGTTTTTATTGGCCAATTGATCTATGCAGTCAATGGTCAATAATCCAAATTCTTCAATTTTTCCATCTGGTAATTCTATCATTTCAGACCTATGTGTACGAATCAAGCTGGAATTGTTTTCAAATATTCCGGTTTTATATAATTGAGTCGGTTTTAACAGATTTATTTGGTTATTAGTCATAACTTCTAAATCTTTGTTTGTATCCACAATTTGTTCTAATTGTGATGAATTTTTACTCTCTTTCTTATTGAATAATTTATCCATATAGGAAGTATTTTGAGTATGATTTAGAGTTGTAGTTCTGGATGTACTAGCCTCATCATCCATTAATGTTCTAGACCTACCAGAGAAACTTGATCTTCCTGGAAGTAGATTCATATTTTTAAATGTTTCTTAACTTTTTCTGTGTTATATGTTAAGAAATTCTGAGTTTTTATAGTTTTTCTCTCAGTGTTAATTTGGGAAAATTGTTCTGTTAAGGAATCTATACATAATTTTAAATCTTCAGCTCCATTTATAGGAGTTTTTTGTTGTGTAGATAAATCTTTAATATGTACTAATATTTGTCTATTAAGACTTATATTTTCTGTTAATAATTTATCTAAATTTTCTAATTTCTTGTTTTGTAAGTCTAAACAAGTTTTTAGATAATCCAACTTAGATTCCATCAATGGCTCATATCAAATGCTCTGATACCAGATAGAGAGGGGGGTATGCCTCCGTGGAGGTTAAGGTGAGTGGTGTTTAGGAATTTAAAAATGGGAGAAAACCTTGTTAAAGGTTGACCATGAATAGTAAAAAAGTCAAATTTTGAATAGTAACTTACCATGTGAAAATTTAAAAATAAAAATAATGTGTGAATAAGGAGATTATGCCCTTGACCTGGTAGAGAGGTCATCTTTTACTGAGAGAATCAAGACATAAACTTCGGAATATTCTTTTAGAATTATATATTTGAGATAATTTAATAAAGGATGGTTTGCAGGATCACTAATCATGATTTGCAAGTTTATGGCCTCAAGCTCTTGTTCTAATTTTTTATGAATCTGCCTAAGATTTTTTAGACAAAGTCTATTTATGATTCCTGTCATTAAAAATTAAGATTTATCCTCTGGATAGAGTATAAAGATCTTCTTTAATTATTTTAATCATGGCTTCAAGCCTATTAATATGTCTAATAATTTCAAATCTTTGTACTATTAAATGCATATAATCATGGTTCTTTAATCTGTATTCATTGTATCTAAGTTCCTGTCTTAAGTCTTTGATACAATTTCTATAATCTTTTAATTCTATTCTTTCTTTGTTTAAATCCATTTTTCAGAGTATATGTATATATATCTATATATATATATATATATATATATATATATATATATATATGCCTCCATGGAGGTTTGTGTGGTAAATGTTTTTGTAAATTTCACTAATAATTGTTATAGTTATAAGGTTTAACATAATGATTTTATTTTAAATTATGATTTTCTATTTTAAATGTGTTTTATAAAAAGTCAACTTAATGAATAGTGATTTCGTGAATAGTGATTTTGTGAATAGTGTTTGTGAATAGTAACTTGTGAATAGTAACACAAATGTATAATTCATGAATGTTCGTATGACAATTATCACACAATAAATGAATGAATAGTAAGTCAACTTTTATGAATAGTGATTTTGTGAATAGTAACTTGTGAATAGTAAAAAATTAATTAGATTATTTTGGTGTTTAGAATACTAAAAATGTCTTTTAAGCTATGATATTGTATCCAGGTCATTTTTTATAATAAGAATCAGAGAGTAAGTGGAAGTCATGTACTCAAGGATTAATTCTTTTCGATATTTTAATGAAAGACTGTAATATCCCGTAAATTTATAAATGCTCTGGTTAATATTATTATGATCAACTGGGTTCCGGAGTACTCCGAGCAATTATTTGATAAAATAATTGGAGTAAACTGACGGACTCAGAGTTGATTGAATTAATAGTATTTAACGTTGAGTTTTTATTAATTGGTGCATTTGAGCTAATTTGGACATTTTAGTAGTATTATTTACTAATACTAGTTTTCTACTTATTCCTTTTCCTTCCGCATTCCAAACATAAAAAAGAAAAAGATAGTAAGAAAGAGAGAGGAAGAAGGAAAGTGAAGGAAAGGAAAAGTGAAGGAGAGAAAAGAGGAAAAACTCAAGAACATCAAGAATCATCTTCATCCAATCTTCTTCACCATCATCTTCATCTTCATCTTACTAGAGGTGGGTTTAGCTAGAAACCTTTTTCCTTGAGTTTTGGTATTATGAGTTTTAGGTCGAAATCTTAGAAATCGATGTTACAACGGTTAGAAATTGTGAGAAATCGAAATGAATGATTGGTATGATCATAGAAACATGTTTTGATGCTTGTTTTGATGTTTTGGTTGATTTTGGTTTGATGAGAAATTCAAGGTTTATGTAGAATTTGAGATTTTATTCAAAACTTGATTGTGAAGTTTGATGATGGAACCATGTTGGAAACATATTGATTATGCCTCTAATGGGTTGTTGGAATTGGTATTGATGGTGTAGAGGGGCTGGTTTTGAACTGTTATAGCAGGTATTTTTCTGAGTTTCGCAGAGCGCGCTGGAGCCCGCTGAGTGCGGTGTTTAATTCTTGGAACCTCTCGTGGCAGGGAGTTGCGCGCTGAGCGCGGACCAGGGCGCGCTGAGCGCGACCTGGGAGTTGAAAAATTATAACTCTTTACGGAAAAATTCATAACTTTAGTTTCGTTTATCAGTTTCGATTGTTCTTTATATTGATGTAAAGCCGAGGAAATATTCTACGCAATGGAAGTAAAACATGTTGATTTTACCGACCGATTAAATAATCGGGAAAGTTCAAAAGTGATATGATTACGTTTAAATTGTGGCATGTTGTTCTATTGTGCACTTATGATGCGTTTTGCCTATCCTATTATTGTTTAACATGTTATGAGTGAATATGCATGTTAATATAAAATGAAATAGGAAGAGTGAGGACTTACCCTAAACAATGTGGTGTATGATGTAATAGTAACAACGCTCGTGCTAGTAAGGCCGAGGCGTGTGCATTTGGTTTATCAATAACCACTGTTTCTTGCGGTGTAGGTTCATGAGACTCGAGCGCCTCCTCTGAAATGTTATGCACAAATACTTGGCAGGTTTGAGTCCCGTGTTAAGTACAATTGGAGCCTACGGGTAAAGAGACTTGTGACGATGTACGGGCCGTGAGAAGTGACGGATCACGGTGTACGGACCGGTGATCCCGAATCCATTCGTATGCCAAGTAGCTACAAGGATCCATGACTCGGATCGCCTTCTAGACGTAGAAGGGTACGGGAAAAGGGGATGCCTTGGTATTTGGTTATTGATATGTGAATCCTTGAGTTTACAGGCTCAAGAGGTACTTCGGTACTTGTGAGTTCTTGAGCGTACGAGCTCAGAACGTACTTCGGTACTAGTGTGAGTTTACAGGCTCACCGTTGTGGTTACTTGTGTGTGTACTCATGGTCTTTTCCCCTTTCCCTTGGACATGAGTTAGGATTATTAGAACCTTGTAAAGCCGAGAGGACTTTAAGATAGGAACTCACTGAGATTTGATGTATCTCACCCCACTGTTGTTGTTTACATCACAGGTTCTGCAGGTTCGGAGAAGGGTGAGGACAAGGTTATTTGACTTTCCTTATGGATCGTGGTTTTGTGATGGCATGGCTTTCGCTAGGGCGTTTATGTTTTGAGATCATTGTGTTGATCTAGTTCTTAGTTTTTATCTGTAATACCCCATAAATTTATAAGCGCTCTGGTTAATATTATTATAATCAACTGGGTTCCGGTGTACTCTGAGCAATTATTGGAAGAAATAATTAGAGTAAACTGACGAACTTAGTATTGATTTAATTAATAGTATTTGACTTGAGTTTTATTAATTGGTGCATTTGAGCTAAATTGGACGATTAGTACTGTTACTAATTAAATTTTTCTCTTTATCTTTTCTTTTCCTCTCATTTGGAGAAGTTAGAAACTTGGAAGGAAAGAGAAAAGAAAAGAAAGGAAAAAAGGAAAAGGAAGGAGAAGGAAAAGGGAGAGAAAATTTTCCAAGAGCTCAAGATCATCAACAATCATCTGTTCTTCATCTATTCATCTCAGTATCAACCTCCTCATCTTGTTGTCCAGGTGGGTTCTAGTTAGACTCTTTTAGGGTAGAGTTTTATTGAGTTTAGAGTTAGATTGGAATTGTGAAAATTGAGTATTTTTGCATGAGATCATGAATCTAAATGCTGAAATTCAATGTTTGATTGTATGTTATACTGCTTGTTATGTTATAACATGTTTTGATGCCGTGTGATTGATCAAAATGGGATTTTGGGGTTGATTTTGGATCCACTCGTAGCAAAAAAATTCTGCAGGAAATTCTGGGTTTCAAACTGTCCATACGCGTATTGGGCAAGGTGATACGTGTATGGGGCATGGGCGTTACGCGTACGGCATGGGAAATACGCGTAATGGGTTTTAAAACGAGAATTTCAAAGGAAAACGTCTCTGCTGATATGCGTATGGAAAGGGTGATACGCGTATGGGGGGGAGGGCCTTACGCGTATGGAATGATGATACGTGTATGGAATTTTTAACAGGAAATATTTTCAAGGAAAACACCCTCTGCTCATACGCGTATGGCCTTGGGCAATACGCGTATGGCTGGGCGAGATTTTTGGGCAATACGCGTATGGGATGTGCCAATACGCGTATGGCCAGGGGAAATGCAGAAATTCTGCTGTTGTGATATTTTTCCGATCGTTTGTTTCCAATGCCGTAACTTTTTGTACGTAACTCGGATTGGAACAATTTTGGTATCGTTGGAAAGGTAATAAAATGTACTTTCTTATGACAATGGTCTTAAGATTGTCGGCCGATTTAATTATGTCGGGAATTCTGGAATAGCGTCGTTTTGTCGACTTTTATCTGTTAAATGTGTATAATTATCATTGACAATGTATGCATGTTAAAATATGAATTAAGTAGAGTGAGGATTTACCCTAAAGAATGTTGTAAGTGTGTGATGTTATAGTGAAAACGCTCGTTCAAGAAAGGCCGAGGCGTGTGTATTGTGTATTCATAACCAGTTATTATTGATAGTGCGTTTCATGGGTCTCGAGCTCCTCTGAAACATATGCACCATTACTTGGTAGGTTTGATTCCCTACGTGTAGTACAATTGGAGCCTATGCGTTGGGTAGAGACTTGTGATGGTTAACAGGCCATGAGAAGTGACGGTTCACGGCTAACAGGCCGTTGTTTCCGAATCCAATTCGTATGCCAAGTAATTTCGAGGATCCATGACTCGGGTCGTCTTCTAGACGTAGAAGCGGACGGGAAAAGGGGATTCCTTGGTATGGTTATTGTTTGTGAATCCTTGAGTTTACAGGCTCAAGAGGTACTTCGGTACTTTGTGAATCCTTGAGTTTACAGGCTCAGGAGGTACTTCGGTACTAGTGAGAGTTTACAGGCTCACCGTGTTGGTTACTTGTGTGTGTACTCATGGTCTTTCCCCTTTCCCCTTTGACCTGAGTTAGGTTTATTAGAACCTTGTAAAGCCGAGAGGACTTTAAGATAGGGAACTCACTGAGATTTGATGTATCTCACCCCACTGTTGTTGTTTACATCACAGGTTCTGCAGGTTCGGCGAAGGGTAAGGACAAGGTTATTTGACTTTTCTTACAGATCGTAGCTTTGTGATGGCATGGCTTCCGCTATGGCGTTATGTGTTGAGATCATTGTATTGATCTAGTTCTTAGTTTTTATCATTTTGGAACATCTTGTATATGTAATGCCTTAGACTTTTAGTGTTTTGTATTAGAGGCATTTATGTGTATAATGTGTTAACTAGGAACTTATTGTATATTTCAGTACCAAAAGTGAAACTCATGTATAATATGAGATTTGATGCAAGTATTATATGTGGGCGTTACAGTTGGTATCAGAGCAGGTCGTATCCTCGACCTAGCCATGAAATAGAATAAGTATTTCATTCTGTTTCATATGCGGCGTGTCGCCATGGGTCTTGTCTGTTATATTTATGGTATTGAGTCTGATCAACTTAATTCTATCTATATGACATTTAGGAACATGGTAGGCAGACGCAGAAGCAATCGTGGTAGACCCACAAATCCTCCAGCAGGGACGAATCCGCCAGGTGGCGATGAGAATGCTCCTTTGTATCAGTTTGTGCAACAGATGCAGCAACAGCAGAACCAGTTCATGCAACATATGGTGCAACGGATGAATGGAGGTTTTCATCCTCGAGTGGTTGTTCCAGAGGTTGTAGGTGGAAGTTTTCGGGATTTCATCCGCATGAATCCTCCAGAATTTCATGGCGGATTTGATCCTGTGAAAGCACATGACTGGATTGCTGGCATGGAGAGAATCTTTCTGATAATTTACTGTAGTGAGGAGAACAAGGTAGTGTTTGCTTCTCACTCACTGAGGGGTCCTGCTGAGAGATGGTGGGATGTTGCTTCAGCTTTTATGACTATGCAAGGTGTACCTAAGGTGTGGGAGCAGTTCAGGGCTATTTTTATTGAGAGGTACCTTCCTAGTTCTTTGAGAATCCGAAGAGAGCTTGAAATTCAGCAGTTGAGGCAATATTGTATGACAGAGAACAGCTTGAGGGAAGTTCAGACAGGAGGGGATTCGCATAAGTCGAATCAGAATGAAAGTGGGATGCCAAGCCAATAGTTTCAGACTAGGCAGCAAGCTTTCAAAAGGAAACGGGTCCCGAATTCTCGGACTAGTACACCTCCTGTGTATTGCACGTGTGGTAAGACGCATTTTGGTATATGTCGCTTCAGAGGAGTGAAGTGTTATCAATGTCAGAAGGTGGGACACATGGCGAGGGATTGTCCTCAGAATGGGACCAGACACAAGGGAAGGAAGCAAAGGGCGATGACCCTAGGATTGCGGGTACGTATTTCGTAAATGGACACCCTTGTTTTGTTTTATTCGATTGTGGTGCAACGTATCCTTTTGCGTCAATTTATGTGTGGAAAATTGTGGTTTGCCTGTGAATGTTAGAGTTTTCCAGATCGACCTTATCTATTTACCGCTTAAGAAAGTTGATGTCGTTTTGGGAATGGTAAATTTCTTGTTTGAAAAAGAGAAATCTGTTTTAATGGTTCTTACTAAGGATGGAAGTAGGGGACAGCAAGTTCTGAGTATTCCAATAGTGTGTGAGTTTCCTGAAGTGTTTCCTGGGGATGTTTCTTCTCTTCCTCCGGAGAGAGAAGTTGAGTTCTTTATTGACCTGGTACCGGGAACGGCTCATATATCCGTTTCTCCTTATCGGATGGCACCACTTGAATTAAGAGAATTAAATGACCAATGGGAAGACTTGATGTCTAAGCATTTTGTTAGACCTAGTGTTTCACCTTGGGGAGCTCCAGTCTTATTGGTAAAGAAGAAAGATGGGGGAATGCGTTTGTGCATTGATTATCGTAAGTTGAATAAAGTGACCATTAAGAACAAGTACCCCTTACCCAGGATAGACGACTTGTTAGATCAATTGAAAGGAGCTTGTGTGTTCTCGAAGATTGATTTACGGTCGGGTTATCATCAGATCCGAGTGAAGAGTTCCGATGTGCCAAAAACTGCATTTAGGACACGTTATGGTCATTACGAATTTCTAGTGATGCCTTTCGGTGTGACTAATGCTCCAGTTATTTTTATGGATTACATGAATCGGATATTTCAGGCTTACTTGGACCAATTTGTGGTAATCTTTATTGACGACATTCTTATTTATTCTCGTACTCCACAAGAGCACGGAGAACATCTGAGAATTGTCTTATCGGTATTGCAAGAGAAGCAATTGTTTGCTAAGTTGAGTAAGTGTGAGTTTTGGATGTCGGAAGTTAATTTTCTTGGACGTGTTATATCTCAAGGTGGTGTGGCTGTGGATCCATCGAAAGTAGAAGCAGTGATAGATTGGGAGAGACCGAGAAATGTTTCAGAAGTTAGAAGTTTCTTGGGATTTGCAGGTTACTATAGAAGGTTCATTAAGGGTTTTCTCAATTGGCCTTACCAATGACGAAACTTACTCAGAAGGATTTTGCTTTTGAGTGGGATTCGGATTGTGAACAAAGTTTTTCGAAATTGATGGAAAGTTTGACGAGTGCTCCAGTATTAATTATTCCTGATCCTAACAACTCTTACGAAGTGTTCTGTGATGCTTCTAATAGGGGATTAGGGGGTGTTCTAATGCAAGGCAGTCAAGTAGTAGCTTATGCTTCTCGACAGTTGAAAGTTCATGAGAAGAATTATCCAACTCATGATTTAGAATTAGCTGCCGTGGTGTTTGCACTGAAAGTGTGGCGTCATTATTTGTATGGTGTACGTTTTGAAATGTTTAGTGACCACAAAAGTCTGAAGTATTTGTTTGACCAAAAAGGAGTTGATTATGCGACAAAGAAGGTGGATGGAGTACTTAAAGGATTATGACTTAGAATTGAAGTATCATCCAGGAAAGGCGAATAAAGTGGCGGATGCTTTAAGTCGAAAAATGGTTCATAGTGCAGAATTTATGATTTTGGAATATTCGTTGTTGGAAAAGTTTAGAGATCTTAAACTCCAATTTGTGTGGACTCCGAATGGTGGAATTATGGGGAATTTGGAGGTTTTAGACGAAGCTCAAAAAGGTACTTTTACGATACATCCTGGTTCTTCGAAGATGTATCAGGATTTAAAGAGGGATTATTGGCGGTCTGGGATGAAAAAGGATATAGGGGAATATGTGTCAGAGTGCGCAGTGTGCCAACGGGTGAAGATTGAACACCAAAAGCCGGGCGGTCTATTGCAACCTTTGGATATTCCAGTTTGGAAGTGAGATAGTATTTCTATGGATTTTACAGTGGGTTTACCCCGAACGCAAGGAGGTTATGATTCTATTTGGGTGATTGTAGATTGACTAACGAAATCTGCGCATTTCTTAACTGTGAAAACTACTTATAAGGCAAGTTATCTTGCGAGGTTGTTTATTGCTGAGATTGTGAGATTGTATGGTATTCCTTCTAGTATTGTGTTCGATAGAGATCCGAAGTTTACTTCGAGATTTTGGAAAGTGTTCCAATAAGCGATGGGTACGAATTTACGTTTAAGCACGTCGAATAATCCTCAAACGGATGGTCAACCTGAACGAACAATACAGACGATAAAGGATATGTTAAGAGCTTGTGTGCTAGAGAGTAGAGGGAATTGGAAAGAACTTTTGCCGTTAATTGAGTTTCCTATAACAATAGTTACCAAGCGAGCATCGGTATGGCTCCTTATGAAGCATTGTACGGGAGGAAGTGTAGGACACCTTTGTGTTGGGCTGAAATTGGCGAAGATAGGATTTTTAGGACCCGAGATTATTCAAGAGACTACGGAAAAGATTCGAATGATCCGTGAGAAAGTTAAACAAGCACAAGATCGTCAAAAGAGTTATGCGGACAATCATAGGAGACCTTTGGAATTTGAGGAAGGTGACCATGTATTTCTAACAGTTACTCCAAGATTGAGATTGAAGGGACCATTTAAGTCATGCAAATTAAGTCTGAGATACGTGGGACCATATCAGATTCTAGAAAGGATTGGGGAAGTTGCTTACAGATTAGCCTTACCACCCTCTCTATCTGAAATGCACGATGTTTTTCACGTATCTCAGCTCCGTAAGTTTATTCCTGATCCTCTTCAGCCAATTCTACCAAAATCGGTGGAAATAGAAGCGGACTTGATTTTTGAACCATAACCGAGTTGTATTGTGGGAAGAGAGACAAAAGTGTTAAGGATCATAGATATTCCACTTGTTAAGGTGCAATGGGATATGACGCATCCAGGTGATGCTACGTGGGAGCTAGAATCGGAAATGCGAGTTCTTATCCGCATCTGTTCAGGTAATCTTCTAAATTCGAGGACGAATTTCTATTTAAGGGGGGGAGGATGTAATACCCCGTAAATTTATAAGCGCTTTGGTTAATATTATTATAATCAACTGGGTTCCGGTGTACTCTGAGCAATTATTGGAAGAAATAATTAGAGTAAACTGACGAACTCAGTATTGATTTAATTAATAGTATTTGACTTGAGTTTTATTAATTGGTGCATTTGAGCTAAATTGGATGATTAGTACTGTTACTAATTAAATTTTTCTCTTTATCTTTTCTTTTCCTCTCATTTGGAGAAGTTAGAAACTTGGAAGGAAAGAGAAAAGAAAAGAAAGGAAAAAAGGAAAAGGAAGGAGAAGGAAAAGGGAGAGAAAATTTTCCAAGAGCTCAAGATCATCAATAATCATCTGTTCTTCATCTATTCATCTCAGTATCAACCTCCTCATCTTGTTGTCCAGGTGGGTTCTAGTTAGACTCTTTTAGGGTAGAGTTTTATTGAGTTTAGAGTTAGATTGGAATTGTGAAAATTGAGTATTTTTGCATGAGATCATGAATCTAACTGCTGAAATTCAATGTTTGATTGTATGTTATACTGCTTGTTATGTTATAACATGTTTTGATGCTGTGTGATTGATCAAAATGGGATTTTGGGGTTGATTTTGGATCCACTAGTAGCAGAAAAATTCTGCAGGAAATTCTGGGTTTCAAACTGTCCATACGCGTATTGGGCAAGGTGATACGCGTATGGGGCATGGGCGTTACGCGTACGGCATGGGAAATACGCGTAATGGGTTTTAAAACGAGAATTTCAACGGAAAACGTCTATGCTGATACGCGTATGGAAAGGGTGATACGCGTATGGGGGGAGGGCCTTACGCGTATGGAATGATGATACGTGTATGGAATTTTTAACAGGAAATATTTTCAAGGAAAACACCCTCTGCTCATACGCGTATGGCTGGGCGAGATTTTTGGGCAATACGTGTATGGGATGTGCCAATACGCGTATGGCCAGGGGAAATGCAGAAATTCTGCTGTTGTGATATTTTTCCGATCGTTTGTTTCCAATGCCGTAACTTTTTGTACGTAACTCGGATTGGAACAATTTTGGTATCATTGGAAAGGTAATAAAATGTACTTTCTTATGACAATGGTCTTAAGATTGTCGGCCGATTTAATTATGTCGGGAATTCTGGAATAGCGTCGTTTTGTCGACTTTTATCTGTTAAATGTGTATAATTATCATTGACAATGTATGCATGTTAAAATATGAATTAAGTAGAGTGAGGATTTACCCTAAAGAATGTTGTAAGTGTGTGATGTTATAGTGAAAACGCTCGTTCAAGAAAGGCCGAGGCGTGTGTATTGTGTATTCATAACCGGTTATTATTGATAGTGCGTTTCATGGGTCTCGAGCTCCTCTGAAACATATGCACCATTACTTGGTAGGTTTGATTCCCTACGTGTAGTACAATTGGAGCCTATGCGTTGGGTAGAGACTTGTGATGGTTAACAGGCCATGAGAAGTGACGGTTCACGGCTAACAGGCCGTTGTTTCCGAATCCAATTCGTATGCCAAGTAATTTCGAGGATCCATGACTCGGGTCGTCTTCTAGACGTAGAAGCGGACGGGAAAAGGGGATTCCTTGGTATGGTTATTGTTTGTGAATCCTTGAGTTTACAGGCTCAAGAGGTACTTCGGTACTTTGTGAATCCTTGAGTTTACAGGCTCAGGAGGTACTTCGGTACTAGTGAGAGTTTACAGGCTCACCGTGTTGGTTACTTGTGTGTGTACTCATGGTCTTTCCCCTTTCCCCTTTGACCTGAGTTAGGTTTATTAGAACCTTGTAAAGCCGAGAGGACTTTAAGATAGGGAACTCACTGAGATTTGATGTATCTCACCCCACTGTTGTTGTTTACATCACAGGTTCTGCAGGTTCGGCGAAGGGTAAGGACAAGGTTATTTGACTTTTCTTACAGATCGTAGCTTTGTGATGGCATGGCTTCCGCTATGGCGTTATGTGTTGAGATCATTGTATTGATCTAGTTCTTAGTTTTTATCATTTTGGAACATCTTGTATATGTAATGCCTTAGACTTTTAGTGTTTTGTATTAGAGGCATTTATGTGTATAATGTGTTAACTAGGAACTTATTGTATATTTCAGTACCAAAAGTGAAACTCATGTATAATATGAGATTTGATGCAAGTATTATATGTGGGCGTTACATTATCATTTTGGAACATCTTGTATATATAATGCCTTAGACTTTTAGTATTTTGTATTAGAGGCATTTATGTATATAATGTGTTAACTAGGAACTTATTATATTTCCGTACCAAACGTACTTTCCATGTATAATATATGATTTGATGCATGTATGTATATGTGGGCGTTACAGTTGGTATCAGAGCTGGTCGTATCCTCGACCTAGCCATGAAATAGAATAAGTAATTCTTTCCGTTTCATATACGTGGTGTTGCCTTTGGTCTTACATGTTATACTTATAGTATTGGGCCTGATCAACTTAATTCTATTTGTATGACCTTAAGGAACATGACTGACGGACGTAGAAACAACCGTGGAAGACCAAGGACTCCGAGGACTACTCCAGCTGGGACGGTTCCACAGGGTGATGAAGGGAATGCCCCTTTGTACCAATTTATGCAACAGATGCAGCAGCAGCAGAATCAGTTCATGCAAGGAATGATGCAACAAATGGCTGATGGTCTGCATCCTCCAGTGGTTGTTCTGGAAGTTACAGGAGGAACCTACAGGGAATTTGTTTGTATGAATCCTCCGGAGTTTCAAGGAGGGCTAGATCCGATAAAGGCACACGAATGGATAACAGGTATGGAACGGATTTTTCTGATAGTTCATTACAGTGAGGAGAATAAAGTGGTCTTTGCTTCTCACTGGTTGAAGGGTCCTGCCATGAGGTGGTGGGAGAGCGCTTCAGCCTTGATGACAATTCAGGAGGTGCCAAAAGTGTGGGAACAGTTTAAAGTAATCTTTATGGAGAAATATTTCCCGAGTTCTTTAAGGTCGCAAAAGGAGTTGAGTTCCAACAGTTGAGACAGGGCAACTTATCAGTGGCGTCCTATGCGGAAAAATTTGAGAACATGGCTGACTACTCTAGACAGGCCATGTATGCTCCTGATGAGAGGTGGAAGATTGATCAGTTTCTGTTTGGTTTAAGGGCTGAGATTTCACACAGCGTGTCTCAACCGGAATTTTCTACTTATGCTGAAATGTTAAGACAATGTTATGTGGCGGAGAATAGTTTGAAAAAGGTACAAATGGAGGTGGATTCAAACAGGGCAACTCAAGGTGACCGTGGGAGGTCGAATCAACAGTTTAGGCAAAGGCAACAGTTTTCCAAAGGGAAGCAAGCTCAGAGTTCTAGAACTAGTGTGCCTCCGGTATGTCGTACTTGTGGAAGGAGTCATTTTGGTAGGTGCTTTTCGGAAGGAATACGGTGTTATCAGTGTAACAAGGTGGGTCATGTAGCGAGGGATTGTCCTCAGGGTAGGAATCAGACACAAGGGAAGACAACTGGCCCAGTGTATACCTTGGATGCGAGGAAAGCAAAGGGTGATAACTCCTTGATTGCGGGTACGTGTTTCGTAAATGGGCAACCTTGTTTTGTTTTATTTGACTGTGGGGCAACACATTCTTTTGTGTCCTTGAGATGTGTAAAGCGACTTGGGTTGCAAACTATTCCTTTGTTTCCTCCTATGGTGGTTACTACTGCCATAGATGAAATTGTTGAAACACCACTGATGTGTGAAAATTGTGTGTTGACGGTGAACGAAAGAGTCTTCCAAATTGATCTTATTTGTTTTCCGCTCAAGAAAGTGGATGTTGTTCTAGGAATGGATTGGCTTTCAGCTAATTCCGTTTTTATCGGTTGTGAGGAGAAGTTAATCATTATTCCATCTGCTAAGGCTACTCCTAAGGATGTGTTATCAACGATTTTAGAAGGTACGGTGGGAATGGTAAATTTCTTATTCGAGAAGGAGAAATCTGTTTTAATGGTTCTTACTAAGGAAGGAAGTAGTGAACAGCAAGTTCTAAGTATTCCAATAGTGTGTGAGTTTCCTGAAGTTTTTCCTGAGGATGTTTCTTCTCTTCCTCCAGAGAGAGAGGTTGAGTTCTCTATTGACCTGATACCGGGAACGGCTCCTATATCCGTTTCTCCGTATCGGATGGCACCGCTTGAATTAAGAGAATTAAAGGACCAATTGGAGGAATTGATGTCTAAGCATTTTGTTAGACCTAGTGTTTCACCTTGGGGAGCTCCAGTATTGTTGGTAAAGAAGAAAGATGGGGGAATGCGGTTGTGCATTGATTATCGTAAGCTGAACAAAGTCACTATTAAGAATAGATACCCCTTACCCAGGATAGACGACTTGTTAGATCAATTGAAAGGAGCCTGTGTGTTCTCGAAGATTGATTTACGGTCGGGTTATCATCAGATCCGAGTGAAGAATTCTGATGTGCCAAAAACTGCATTTAGAACCTGTTACGGTCATTACGAATTCTTAGTGATGCCTTTCGGGGTGACTAATGCTCCAGCTGTTTTTATGGATTACATGAATCGCATCTTTCAGTCTTACTTGGACCAATTTGTGGTAATCTTTATTGACGACATTCTTATTTATTCTCGTACTCCACAAGAGCACGGAGAACATCTGAGGATTGTCTTATCAGTATTGCAAGAGAAGCAATTGTTTGCTAAGTTGAGTAAGTGTGAGTTTTGGATGTCGGAAGTAAATTTTCTTGGACATGTTATATCTCAAGGTGGTGTGGCAGTGGATCCATCGAAGGTAGAGGCAGTGATTAATTGGGAGAGACTGAGAAATGTGTCAGAGGTTAGAAGTTTCTTGGGATTGGCAGGTTACTATAGAAGATTTATTAAGGGCTTTTCTCAATTGGCCTTACCACTGACGAAACTTACTCGGAAGGATGTTGCTTTTGAGTGGGATTCAGGTTGTGAACAAAGTTTTATGAAATTGAAGGAAAGTTTGACGAGTGCTCCAGTATTAATCATTCCTGATCCTAATAACTCTTACGAAGTGTTCTGTGATGCTTCTAAGAGGGGATTAGGGGGTGTTCTGATGCAAGGCGGTCAAGTAGTAGCTTATGCTTCTCGACAGTTGAAAGTTCATGAGAAGAATTATCTAACTCATGATTTAGAATTAGCTGCAGTGGTATTTGCACTGAAGGTGTGGCGTCATTATTTGTATGGTGTACGCTTTGAAATGTTCAGTGACCACAAAAGTTTGAAGTATTTATTTGACCAAAAGGAGTTGAATATGCGACAAAGAAGGTGGATGGAGTACTTGAAAGATTATGACTTAGAATTGAAGTATCATCCAGGAAAGGCAAATAAAGTGGCGGACGCTTTAAGTCGGAAAATGGTTCATAGTGCAGAATTGATGATTTTGGAATATTCGTTGTTGGAAAAGTTTAGAGATCTTAATCTCCAATTTGTGTGGACTCCGAATGGTGTAATTATGGGAAATTTGAATGTCAATTCTACTTTAAGAGTTGAGATTCAACAAGAACAATTGTTAGAAGAGGAGTTACAAGAGTTGTTACTTCAACCGGGTTTCACACGAGCAACAGATGGGATTGTTCTGTTTAATCAAAGGATTTATGTTCCGAAAGATGAGGCATTAAAAAGGAAGATTCTAGACGAAGCTCATAAGGGTACTTTTACGATACATCCTGGTTCTTCGAAGATGTATCAAGATTTAAAGAAGGATTATTGGTGGTCTGGGATGAAAAAGGATATAGCGGAATATGTGTCAGAATGTGCAGTATGCCAACAGGTGAAGATTGAACACCAAAGACCGGGTGGTTTGTTACAACCTTTGGATATTCCAGTTTGGAAGTGGGATAGTATTTCTATGGACTTTGCAGTGGGTTTACCCCGTACGCAAGGTGGTTATGATTCCATTTGGGTGATTGTAGATCGACTAACGAAATCTGCGCATTTCTTAGCCGTGAAGACTACTTATAAGGCAAGTCATCTTGCAAGGTTGTTTATTGCGAAGATTGTGAGATTTCATGGTGTTCCTTCTAATATTGTGTCAGATAGAGATCCGAAGTTTACTTCGAGATTTTGGAAAGTGTTCCAACAAGCCATGGGTACGAATTTGCGTTTAAGCACGTCGAATCATCCTCAAACGGATGGTCAGCCTGAGCGAACAATACAAACGATGGAGGATATGTTAAGAGCTTGTGTGCTAGAGAGTAGAGGGAATTGGAAAGAACTTTTACCGCTAATTGAGTTTTCCTATAATAACAGTTACCATGCGAGCATCGGTATGGCTCCTTATGAAGCATTGTATGGGAGGAAGTGTAGAACACCTTTGTGTTGGGCAGAAGTTGGTGAAGATAGAATTTTGGGACCCGAGATTATTCAAGAGACTACGGAAAAGATTTGAATGATCCGTGAGAAAGTTAAACAAGCACAAGATCGTCAGAAGAGTTATGCGGACAATCGTAGGAGACCTTTGGAATTTGAGGAAGGTGACCATGTATTTCTGAAAGTTACTACGAGGTTGAGATTGAAAGGACCGTTTAAGTCACGCAAATTAAGTCCGAGATACGTGGGACCGTATCAGATTTTAGAAAGGATTGGTGAAGTTGCTTACAGATTAGCCTTACCACCCTCTTTATCTGAAATGCATGATGTTTTTCACGTATCTCAACTCCGTAAGTTTGTTCCTGATCCTCTTCAACCAATTCTACCAGAATCAGTGGAAATAGAAGCAGATTTGACTTTCGAGCCACAACCGAGTTGTATTATGGGAAGAGAAACAAAAGTGTTAAGGAACAAAGAGATTCCACTTGTTAAGGTGCAATGGGATATGACGCATCCGGGTGATGCTACTTGGGAACTAGAATTGGAAATCCGAGATTCCTATCCGCATCTGTTCAGGTAATTTTCTAAATTCGAGGACGAATTTCTATTTAAGGGGGGAGGATGTAATACCCCGTAAATTTATAAACGCTCTGGTTAATATTATTATGATCAACTGGGTTCCGGAGTACTCCGAGCAATTATTTGATAAAATAATTGGAGTAAACTGACGGACTCAGAGTTGATTGAATTAATAGTATTTAACGTTGAGTTTTTATTAATTGGTGCATTTGAGCTAATTTGGACATTTTAGTAGTATTATTTACTAATACTAGTTTTCTACTTATTCCTTTTCCTTCCACATTCCAAACATAAAAAAGAAAAAGATAGTAAGAAAGAGAGAGGAAGAAGGAAAGTGAAGGAAAGGAAAAGTTAAGGAGAGAAAAGAGGAAAAACTCAAGAACATCAAGAATCATCTTCATCCAATCTTCTTCACCATCATCTTCATCTTCATCTTACTAGAGGTGGGTTTAGCTAGAAACCTTTTTCCTTGAGTTTTGGTATTATGAGTTTTAGGTCGAAATCTTAGAAATCGATGTTACAACGGTTAGAAATTGTGAGAAATCGAAATGAATGATTGGTATGATCATAGAAACATGTTTTGATGCTTGTTTTGATGTTTTGGTTGATTTTGGTTTGATGAGAAATTCTAGGTTTATGTAGAATTTGAGATTTTATTCAAAACTTGATTGTGAAGTTTGATGATGGAACCATGTTGGAAACATATTGATTATGCCTCTAATGGGTTGTTGGAATTGGTATTGATGGTGTAGAGGGGCTGGTTTTGAACTGTTATAGCAGGTATTTTTCTAAGTTTCGCAGAGCGCGCTGAGCGCGCAGGAGCCCGCTGAGCGCGGTGTTTAATTCTTGGAACCTCTCGTGGCAGGGAGTTGCGCGTTGAGCGCGGACCAGGGCGCGCTGAGCGCGACCTGGGAGTTGAAAAATTATAACTCTTTACGGAAAAATTCATAACTTTAGTTTCGTTTATCGGTTTCGATTGTTCTTTATATCGATGTAAAGCCGAGGAAATATTCTACGCAATGGAAGTAAAACATGTTGATTTTATCGATCGATTAAATAATCGGGAAAGTTCAAAAGTGATATGATTACGTTTAAATTGTGGCATGTTGTTCTATTGTGCACTTATGATGCGTTTTGCCTATCCTATTATTGTTTAACATGTTGTGAGTGAATATGCATGTTAATATAAAATGAAATAGGAAGAGTGAGGACTTACCCTAAACAATGTGGTGTATGATGTAATAGTAACAACGCTCGTGCTAGTAAGGCCGAGGCGTGTGCATTTGGTTTATCAATAACCACTGTTTCTTGCGGTGTAGTTTCATGAGATTCGAGCACCTCCTCTGAAACGTTATGCACAACTACTTGGCAGGTTTGAGTCCCGTGTTAAGTACAATTGGAGCCTACGGGTAAAGAGACTTGTGACGGTGTACGGGCCGTGAGAAGTGACGGATCACGGTGTACGGACCGGTGATCCCGAATCCATTCGTATGCCAAGTAGCTACAAGGATCCATGACTCGGATCTCCTTCTAGACGTAGAAGGGTACGGGAAAAGGGGATGCCTTGGTATTTGGTTATTGATATGTGAATCCTTGAGTTTACAGGCTCAAGAGGTACTTCGGTACTTGTGAGTACTTGAGCGTACGAGCTCAGAACGTACTTCGGTACTAGTGTGAGTTTACAGGCTCACCGTTGTGGTTACTTGTGTGTGTACTCATGGTCTTTTCCCCTTTCCCTTGGACATGAGTTAGGATTATTAGAACCTTGTAAAGCCGAGAGGACTTTAAGATAGGAACTCACTGAGATTTGATGTATCTCACCCCACTGTTGTTGTTTACATCATAGGTTCTGCAGGTTCGGAGAAGGGTAAGGACAAGGTTATTTGACTTTCCTTATGGATCGTGGTTTTGTGATGGCATGGCTTTCGCTAGGGCGTTTATGTTTTGAGATGATTGTGTTGATCTAGTTCTTAGTTTTTATCATTTTGGAACATCTTGTATATATAATGCCTTAGACTTTTAGTATTTTGTATTAGAGGCATTTATGTATATAATGTGTTAACTAGGAACTTATTATATTTCCGTACCAAACGTACTTTCCATGTATAATATATGACTTGATGCATGTATGTATATGTGGGCGTTACAAAGACGGGTTGCTTTGTTACTATTCTTGATTTGTAATTTTACAGATTTTAATTCATCTTTTAAATTATCAAGAGATTTTCTGAGTGTTTTTAAATTTTTTCTGTCTCTGGCCAGATCCATTTTTTATGATCTGGATAAAATTGATAAGTCACTTTTGATCCATCTGATCATATCTTTGAGATCTCTTATTTTTTGAATAATTATTGTCCTTTGGTCAAGCAAGATGAAGTAATTTTCACTTCCTTGCCTGATTTGTAAGTCATTTAAAGTTAAGCTTTTTTCTAATTTGGAGATCATTTTTCTATACTCATGTAGGCAATATTTTTGATTTGAAATATCCATTAATAATTATGTGGAAAAGTAATTGTGTGGAGAATAACAGTGATGTGTGTTATTTATCAAAGTAGTTTGTTAAATCTTATTTAAAGATTTAAATTCTTGATAAGATGGATAATTCATCTTTTATAATTTGTATCATGTTTTTAGAAATAGCTAATTGTTGTTGAATTAATATTTTCTAGGAAATTAGATAAGAGTAATTGGCTCTTTCTTTCCTAATTTGTAAATTTGATAGAGATAAATTTATTTTTAATTCAGAAATCATTTTTCTGAGTTCTTTTAGATCTTTTCTTTGATTTACTAGATATCAAGAATACTTAAAACATTTGGAAACTTTTGAGGATCAAGAGTTTTTGCAACAAATTAATGGTAAAATTCCAAAGGGAAAAGAAATTTCCTTAAGACCGCAGAAAACATTCAAAGAATCTGTAGCCTCATCATCACGGGTGCAAGCCCAACAACCCACAAAATTGTAAATTTGGGAAAACCCATATTACATTCACAACCTAAACCTTCACTTGAAGAAATGGGAATTAAAACTTTTACTGTGTTACAAGAAATTCTAGCACAAATTTGTAACGGCCAAGTTTTCCCTCATGGAATTTCCACAGAATGGGAATATGTTTACAATGATTATAAAACTTGTCAGAGTCAGTATGAAGACTGCCCTGAGAACCAAGAAGGAACTTGTGTTTGTAAACTAGATTCTACAATTCGTAAAGCAAGAATCTCAATTCCTACATTCAAACCATTTAAGATCAAAGATTATCCTGTTACTGTGAGTAATTTACTCAAACATGGATTGGTAAGTATAATCAATACTCCACTATTATATGACTTTACACCACATCTGCCACCATTCTTAGCAGACACCATGGAAACTATATTTCCAGAATATCCCCATAATGCAAAATTGGAGATAGTATCCTTATATCCGGATTTTTTAAATAATCATCCAAGTTGTCATATCATTTGGATTTATTTTCAAAATTTAGATATAGAATTTGAAAATTTCCAAGTCCAAAATTCTGGACCAAGAACATTACACCTCGAAGATTTACAACAACAAGTAGAGGTCTCCAGAGCAAATCTTTTAGCTCAGAATTTTGATTGGTCCCAGCTCAAGATGGACGACAAGAATTTATTAAGAGAAGATAAATTCGGAAAAATTTATTGCAATTCTGAAATTACAAAGAAATTCTTTTTTCCTTTTGATGTTAAGCATTCAAGGCCAAAATTGGTTGAGGCCTACAAGAAAAGAAGCCAAGCAAGAAAAAGCAGGCTTGGTTCCTCAAGCTCATCTCTAGAAAAAATGACAATGTAGATTATTGTCAAGACACTTGGTCCATTGCCGATAGAAAATGACAAAGGCATACAGAAAAATTATCTACAAGGAATAGCTGCCTAATCCCTCCATAATAATGTAAAGACGGCTGTTCCTAAATTTACGGCTAAGGGAAGGGGGCCTGTCCCTTCCATACTTATCCTTTAGTGTACAAAGTCGTAAAGTAGTATGTAAAAGTCATAAAGTAAATAGTTTTTGCTTTTGAAAAGTCTTAAAGCAAATAGTGCTTTAACTTTTCTTTTGTAAAGTTTTCTTTTTTGGTTACGAAAAGTCCTAAAGCAAATAGTGTTTTAACTTTTCTTATAGTAAAGATAATATTATATTATCTCTAGAACCTTCATCTCTCTTCTATATAAGAGAGACTTCTCATTATGTAAAAATACACCAATACCAACAATCATAATACCAAGTATGCTTTCAAAAATGCTCTCAAATACCTATTACTCTAAATTTATGCCTTCACACTAAAATTCCTTATTCCAACTTCCTAAATTGCTATTAAGAGGTATGGTTTCTTAATAACTTACTCTTGATAGTATATGTTTTTACTCTTATGATTATTGTTAATCTAGGTTTATTTTATGATCAAAAGACGTAAGTCCTGTTTGAACTGAATGTGATCGTTAATCTATGAAAGAATCCGTTTAGGGAAGATACCTGAAAGGGAAAAATAGTACCGCCAGGAGGAGATTCATAGATCTTAGGTCATAAACGCAGAGATGTCTCTGGAAGAACTCTGTGGTAGTAGGTGAGGGATGACAAGGTGAGGTTCCAAAATAAACCAGGAATATTCAAAAATAATAAGAGTATAACATATATTTTTTAGATAGTTTTTTAGAAATCATAAACCTTAATATGCAAAGGGAAGTGGGAATAAGACTTAAAATCAATCACTTTTTGATAAAAAGAAAATTGAAAAATTTTTAAAATGGAAAATGAAAATCATTACCCAGAAACAAATTTCACAACACAAAAATATTTTACAAATAATTTTGGAGTAGACTATTCAGAACCAAACTCTGACAAAAAATTATCAAACTTAATTTGTATCCAAGACTTTGATGAAAAAATATTATGCTTATTCAAAAGATTTCCTTACCCAGATTTGATAAAAATTATTTTGAAAAAATTAAAATTTGCTTATTTTCAAGAAAAAATATTTCTTGAAGAACTAAAAACTACAATAGAGCAGGATTTTGAAGAACACGAACTAAGATGTATAATTAGAGAATTAAATGAATTTACCTCTAGTTCATACTACTTGAGTTATTTTGAAGCACATTTTTTCGGATATTCTTCACAAACAGATTATAGGATGAGAAATCCTAGACAAAATAACCAATTAGTTTCCATAAACTTTAGAAGTTTCAACCATAGTAATTCAGACAATGAAATAAATTTCGATGAAGATGGTTATGAAACAGATTAAAAATCTATACATATTATGGATTTAAACATACAAAGAGAACATCTTAAAAATTACAGAAATTATATTTTTGACTTAAAACAAGACTTAAGAAGAGTAAATTTACTACTAGAATACAGTACGGAAAGAACTTATCCTATTTTAATTGTAAGAAGAAATTATATTTTTAGGCAGATATCCACATTTGAAACAATGATGAAAATTATTAAAGATGAATTATCCACTCTATCAATAGCCTAAGTGGAAAAAACATTAATTTAAATTTACCATTAACCAATATGATAAAATATATCATTATTAGTAAATTCTATTTAACATTAATTTTCATTTATATTTGCATTATAACATTGGAAGGCTGAGCCTCCTCATATTATTGTTCATACATTTTTGCTTCCCCTTACAATTTTTAACTCTGCTAACATGGATCTAGTAAATCAAAGAAAAGATCTAAAAGAACTCAGAAAAATGATTTCTGAATTAAAAATAAATTTATCTCTATCAAATTTACAAATTAGGAAAGAAAGAGCCAATTACTCTTATCTAATTTCCCAGAAAATATTAATTCAACAACAATTAGCTATTTCTAAAAACATGATACAAATTATAAAAGATGAATTATCCATCTTATCAAGAATTTAAATCTTTAAATAAGATTTAACAAACTACTTTGATAAATAACACACATCACTGTTATTCTCCACACAATTACTTTTCCACATAATTATTAATGGATATTTCAAATCAAAAATATTGCCTACATGAGTATAGAAAAATGATCTCCAAATTAGAAAAAAGTTTAACTTTAAATGACTTACAAATCAGGCAAGGAAGTGAAAATTACTTCATCTTGCTTGACCAAAGGACAATAATTATTCAAAAAATAAGAGATCTTAAAGATATGATCAGATGGATCAAAAGTGACTTATCTATTTTATCCAGATCATAAAAAATGGATCTGGCCAGAGACAGAAAAAATTTAAAAACACTCAGAAAATCTCTTGATAATTTAAAAGATGAATTAAAATCTGTAAAATTACAAATTAAGAATAGTAACAAAACAACCCGTCTTTCATTAAAATATCGAAAAGAATTCATCCTTGAGTACATGGCTTCCACTTACTCTCTGATTCTTATTATAAAAGATGACCTGGATACAATATCCAGAGCTTAAAAGACATTTTTAGTATTCTAAACACCAAAATAATCTAATTAATTTTAACTATTCACAAGTTACTATTCACAAAATCACTATTCATAAAAATTGACTTACTATTCATTCATTTATTGTGTGATAATTGTCATACGAACATTCATGAATTATACATTTGTGTAACTATTCACAAGTTACTATTCACGAATACTATTCACGAAATCACTATTCACGAAATCACTATTCATTAAGTTGACTTTTTATAAAACACATTTAAAATAGAAAATCATAATTTAAAATAAAATCATTATGCTAAACCTTATAACTATAACAATTATTAGTGAAATTTACAAAAACATTTACCACACAAACCTCCATGGAGGCATCCCCCACTCTCTATCTAGTATCAGAGCTTGTGATCTGAGCCATTTATGGAATCTAAAATAGATTATCTTAAAACTTGTTTAGAAAAACAAGATAAAAAATTAGAAGTTTTAGAACAATTATTAAGAGATAATATAAGTCGTAATAAACAAATTTTGCTACTTATTAAAGATCAATCAAAACAAAAGACTTCAATAAATGGTACGGCAGATTTAAAAACATCTATAGATTTTTTAACTGAAAAATTATCTATAGATTCTTTAACTGAAAATTTTTCTCAAATTAGTACTGAACGAAAAACTACAAGTACTAAGAATTTTTTAACTTACAATACTGAAGAAGTTAAAAAACATTTGAAAATATGAATCTTTTTTCAGGTAGATCAAGAACATTAATGGATAGTGAAGCTAGCACATCCAGAACTACAACTCTAAATCAGACCCAAAATACCTCTTATTTAGACAGAATGTTTAGTAGAAAAGAAAGTAAAAATTCTTCAACATTAGAACAAATTGTGAACACGGATAAAGATTTAGAAGTTGTAATACCCCATAATTTCGTGAGCATTTTGGATAATATTTTTATGATCAACTGGGTTTCGGGGTACTCTGAGCGATTATTGGACAAGTAATTAGAGTAAACCGACGAACTCGGAACTTGATTATATTAATATTATTTAACTTGGGGTTTTATTAATTGGTGTATTTGAGATAATTTGGATAAGTAGTAGTATTACCAATTAATATTTCCTCGTGTATTTTTCTTTTCCTTTACCATATTTGGAGAATAGATAGAAAAAGAGGAGAAAGAAAAAGGAAAGGAAAAAGAAAGGAAAAGAGAAGTGAAGAGAAAAAGAAGAGAAATTTCACAAGAGCTCAAGACTTGAATCATCAACCAATCTCCAATCTTTTCGTCTCAGTTTCAATCTCCTCGTCTTGTAATCCAGGTGGGTTCTAGTTAGACTCTTTAGATTAAGGTTTATTGAGTTTTAGAGTTAGTTGATATTGTTAGGAAATGTAGAATTTCATCGTAAAATCGTAAATTAGCTGCTGAAATACGATCTTTGATTGTATGTTATACTGGCTGTTATGTTTATATCATGTTTTGATGTGTTTTGATTGTGGAAAAATGGATTTTGGGGTTGATTTTGGGGAACCCATAGCAGTAAATTCTGCAGTAAATTCTGCAGATTTCCATACGCGTATGGGGCTTGGCCTTACGTGTCCGTACGCGTATGGCAAGGGTGTTACGCGTATTGGAGGAAAAGATGAAATTTTCAAAGGAAAACAGCTCTGCCCATACGCGTATCACCTTGGGCAATACGCGTATGGATGGGCGAGGGAGCAAGCCCATACGCGTATCACCTTGGGCAATACGCGTATGGCAATGTAGGATTTTAGGCCATACGCGTATGGCTGAGGGCAGTACGCGTATGGCCAGGAGAATGAAAAACTTGTGTTTTCTCGCGATACTATTTTTGGTTAAGTCCATAACTTTTGACTCGGTGATCCGTTTTTAATATTCTTGATATCATTGGAAAGCTAACAGAATGTACTTTCTGATGGAAATGGTTTTAAGTTTGTCGGCCGATTTAATTATGTCGGGATTTTGGGAATAGTGTCGTTTTGCCGACTTTTATCGTTAAATGGTGTGTAATTGTTATTGAATCTGTATGGAGGTTAAAAATATGAAATAGATAGAGCGAGGACCATTACCATAAGCAGTGTCGAAAAATATAGAATGAATAAACACTAGTATGGAACATGTGTGTTACCCGTTTGGTTGTGATAAGGCATAATGGCCTTGTGATTGTCGAATACAATCACGACTGTGTGTGATCACGTAATCGTAACCGGTTATCTTTGCGAGTGCGTTTCATGGGTCTCGAGCTCCTCTGAAACATGTGCATAACTACTTGACAGGTTTGATTCCCGTGTGCAGTACGAATGGCGCTCTGGGAGCGTATGCTTGTGACGGTTTATGGCCCGTGTGAAGCGATGGTTCATAACGGTTTATGGCCCGTAGAACCCGAATCCATTCGTATGTCAAGTAGGTTCAAGGATCCATGACTCGGGTCGTCTTCTAGACGTAGAAGCGGACGGGAAAAGGGGATACCTTGGTGTGGTTACCGATTAGTGATATTGTGAGTTGATGAACTCATAACATGTTTCCATATAGTGAGTGTGTACTCAAAGTCACTCCCCATCCCTTTGACTTGAGTTAGGTTTGTTAGAACCTTGTAGAGCCGAGAGGACTTTAAGATAGGGAACTCACTGAGATTTGATATATCTCACCCCACTATTGTTGTTTACATCACAGGTACTGCAGGTTCCGCGAAGGGTAAGGATAAGGTCGTGTGAATATCCTTACTTATCTGATGGCTTTGCTTCCGTTGTGGAGTTTTGAGATCCTTAGTGATCTAGTTCTTAGTGTTTTGTCTTTTGAAACATCTTGTAGATATACTATGCCGTAGTTTTTTTTTGTATTAGGATTTTGGGCATGTATATGTATAATGTGTTTACTAAGAACTTATTGTAGATTTTAGTACCAAACGTACTTTTCATGTATAATATATGATTTGATGCATGTATATATATGTGGGCTTTACAGTTGGTATCAAAGCAGGTCGTATCCTTGACCTAGCCATGAAATAGAATAAGTTTTCTTTCAGTTTCATATGCAGCGTGTCGCCATGGGTCTTGTCTGTTATATTTATGGTATTGAGTCTGATCAACTTAATCCTATCTGTATGAAATTCAGGAACATGGCTGACAGGCGCAGAAACAATCGGGGTAGACCAAGAACCACTCCAGCAGGGACTAATCCGCCAGGGGATGATGGGAATGCTCCTTTGTACCAATTTATGCAACAGATGCAGCAACAACAAAATCAGTTTATACAGGAGATGGTACAGCAGATGGCGGGTGGTGTGCATCCTTCGGTGGTGGTATGTAACACCCACATATAAAATCCATACATCAAAGCATAAATTATATATATGAATCCAAGTATTTGGTATTGAAATACAATAAGTTCCTAGTTAACACATTATACACATAAATGCCTCTAATACAACACTAAAACTAAGGCAATACATATACAAGATGTTCCAACATGATAAAAACTAAGAACTAGATCAATGCAATTATCTCAAAATAAAACGTCATAGCGGAAGCCATGCCATCTCAAAAGCTACGAACCGGAAGGAAAAGTCAAACCACTTTATCCTTACCCGTCGCCGAACCTACAGGACCTGTGATGTAAACAACAACAGTGGGGTGAGATACATCAAATCTCAGTGAGTTCCCTATCTTATGGATTCTCTCGGATTATTTATGGATCTAACAATCCTAACTCAAGTCCGGGGAAGGGAAGTGACTTTGAGCACACACACACTATATGGAAAACATGTTATGAGTTCATCAACCCACAATATCACTAATCGGTAACCATACCAAGGTATCTCCTATTCCCGCCCGCTTCTACGTCTAGAAGGCGATCCGAGTCATAGATCCTTGTAACCTACTTGACATACGAATGGATTCGGGTTCTACGGCCCTTATACCGTTATGAACCGTCACTTCACACGGGATTTATACTGTCACAAGCATGCGCTCCATGGGCACCATTCGTACAGTACGGGGAATCAAACCTGCCAAGTAGTTGTGCATCCATTTCAGAGGAGTCTGAGACTCATGAAACTACACTCAATATAAAAATAATCCGGTTACGATTACGTGATCATACACAACACCACGATTGTATTCGACAATCACAAGGCTATAATGCCTCTCGGCCTCACATGCCGGTTCAAATCCACAAAGGTTAACCACATGTTCCATACTAGTGTTTCCAGCTTCTAAATTCTCCTATAGCTCATAAGGGTTTTCCTCACTCTTACTATTTCATATTTTGACATGCATACATTCTCAAACATGCTTAACAACAAGAGAAAATAGGTAACCATGAGTCAATTGCATAATAGAATCAAATAACAACATATTATATATCAATGCTTTCATTCATTTGCCTCTAAATAATTTGTCCTACATCTTGTAGATATACTATGCCGTAGTTTTTTGTCTTTTGAAACATCTTGTAGATATAGTATGCCGTAGTTTTTTTTTTGTATTAGGATTTTGGGCATGTATATGTATAATGTGTTTACTAAGAACTTATTGTAGATTTCAGTACCAAACGTACTTTTCATGTATAATATATGATTTGATGCATGCATATTTATGTGGGCTTTACAGTTGGTATCAAAGCAGGTCGTATCCTCGACCTAGCCATGAAATAGAATAAGTTTTCTTTCCGTTTCATATGCGGCGTGTCGCCATGGGTCTTGTCTGTTATATTTATGGTATTGAGTCTGATCAAATTAATCCTATCTGTATGAAATTCAGGAACATGGCTGACAGGCGCAGAAACAACCGGGGTAGACCAAGAACCACTCCAGCAGGGACTAATCCGCCAGGGGATGATGGGAATGCTCCTTTGTACTAATTTATGCAACAGATGCAGCAACAACAGAATCAGTTTATGTAGGAGATGGTACAGCAGATGGCGGGTGGTGTGCATCCTCCGGTGGGGGTACCAGAAGCTGCTGGGGGAACCTTCAGAGATTTCATCCGTATGACTCTTTCGGAATTTCAGGGAGGGTTAGATCCAGTAAAGGCTCATGAGTGGATATTAGGTATGGAACGGATTTTTATAATAGCTCAGTGCAGTGAGGAGAACAAGGTGGTCTTTGCTTCCCACATGCTGAAGGGTCCTTCTATGAGGTGGTGGGAGAGCGCGTCGGCTTTAATGACAACCCAAGAGGTACCAAAGGTATGGGAACAGTTTAAGGTAATTTTCATGGAGAAATATTTTCCAAGTTCCTTGAGATCTCAGAAAGAATTTGATATTCAACAACTGAGGCAGGGTAACTTGACTGTGGCTTCCTATGCTGAGAAATTTGAAACTATAGCCGCTTATTCTAGATAAGCCATGTATGCTCCTGATGAGAGGTGGATGATTGATCAGTTCCTGTTTGGTTTAAGAGCTGAAATTTCACATAGCGTGTCTCAACGGGAATTTACTACTTATGCTGAAATGTTAAGACAATGCTATGTGGCGGAACATAGTTTGAAAAAGGTACAAATTGAGGGTGATTTGAATAGGGCAACTCAAAGTGACCGTGGAAGATCTAATCAACAGTTTAGACAAAGGCAATAATCCTTTAAAGGGAAGCAGGTTCAGAGTTCTAGGACTAGTGTGCCTCCGGCGTGTCGTAATTATGGTCGAAGTCATTACGGACGGTGTGGTATCGAAGGTGTGAAGTGTTATCAGTGTCAGAAGGTAGGCCACTTGGCGAGGGATTGTCCTCAGGGTAGAAATCAGGCACAAGGGAGGAATACTGGCAGAGTGTATACCCTGGATGTAAGAAAAGCAAAGAATGACAACTCCTTGATTGCGGGTACGTGTTTCGTAAATGGACATCCTTGCTTTGTTTTATTTGATTGTGGGGCAACGCATTCTTTTGTGTCCACGCATTGCGTGAAGCGACTTGGGTTGCAAGTTGTTCCTTTGTTTCCTCCTATGGTGGTTACTACTGCCATGGATGAGATTGTAGAGACACCGTTGATGTGTGAAAATTGTGTTTTGTCTGTGAATGAAAGAGTTTTCCAGATTGATCTTATCTGTTTACCGCTTAAGAAGGTGGATGTTGTTCTGGGAATGGATTGGCTTTCTGGTAATTCGGTGTTTATTGGGTGTGAGGAAAAGTTGATTATTATTCAGTCCGAAGAGGCTAGTTCGAAAGATGTGTTAACTACTATTTTAGAGGTACGGTGGGAATGATTAATTTCTTGTTTGAGGAAGAAAAATCTGTTCTTTTAATTCTTACCAAGGAGGAGAGTAGTAACATCCCAGTTGTGAGTATTCCGGTAGTTTGTGACTTTCCTGAAGTTTTTCCCGAGGATATCACTTCTCTTCCTCCGGAGAGGGAAGTGGAATTCTCTATTAACATGATACCGGGACCGGCTCCAATATCCGTTTCTCCGTATCGGATGGCACCACTTGAATTAAGAGAATTAAAGGACCAATTAGAAGACTTGTTGGCTAAGCATTTTGTTCGACCCAGTGTTTCACCCTGGGGAGCTCCAGTGTTGTTGGTAAAGAAAAAGGATGGTGGAATGCGGCTGTGTATTGATTATCGTCAGTTGAATAAGGTTACCATCAAGAACAAATGCCCATTACCAAGGATAGACGACTTGTTGGATCAATTGATAGGAGCCTGTGTGTTCTCGAAGATTGATCTACGGTCGGGTTATCATCAGATTCGGGTAAAGAGTTCAGATGTACCAAAGACTGCGTTTAGAACTCGTTATGGTCATTATGAATTCTTGGTGATGCCTTTCGGGGTGACAAATGCTCCAGCAGTATTCATGGATTATATGAATCGGATATTTCAACCTTACTTGGATCAATTTGTGGTGATTTTCATTGATGACATTCTTATTTATTCTCGTGATTCTCAAGAGCACGGTGAACACCTAAGAATCGTTTTATCCATCTTGCAAGAGAAACAACTTTTTGCTAAGTTAAGTAAGTGTGAGTTTTGGATGTCTGAGGTAAATTTCCTTGGTCATGTCATTTCCCAGGGAGGTGTGGCGGTGGATCCATCAAAGGTGGAAGCAGTAATTAATTGGGAGAGACCGAAGAATGTTTCTGAAGTTAGGAGTTTCTTGGGATTGCAGGTTATTACAGACGGTTTATCAAGGGATTTTCGCAACTGGCTTTACCATTGACAAGACTTACTAGGAAGGATCATTCGTATGAGTGGAATTCGGCTTGTGAAAGGAGTTTTAGGAGTTTGAAGGAGCGATTGACTACCGCTCCTGTTTTGGTTATTCCCGATCCTAGCAAGTCATATGAGGTATATTGTGATGCATCGAAGAAGGGTTTAGGAGGAGTGTTAATGCAGGAGGGACATGTAGTGGCTTATGCTTCACGACAGTTAAAGGTCCATGAAGAAAATTACCCAACGCATGATTTAGAATTGGCGGCAGTTGTTTTTACCTTGAAGGTGTGGCGTCACTATTTATATGGTGTACGTTTCGAGATGTTTAGCGACCACAAGAGTCTAAAGTATTTGTTTGATCAGAAGGAATTGAATATGCGTCAAAGGAGGTGGATGGAGTATTTAAAGGATTATGATTTGGAACTAAAGTACCATCCGGGTAAAGCAAATAAGGTGGCGGATGCATTGAGCAGGAAAGTGTTGCATTGTGCCGAATTGATGATGTTAGAGTATACTTTAATGGAAAAGTTTAGAGATCTAAATCTTCAATTTAACTGGACTCCTGATTGTGTGGTTATGGGAAATTTGAATATCATCTCTACTCTTAGGGAAGAAATCCAACAAGAGCAAGGGTTAGATGAGAAGTTACAAGAATTGTTGACTAAATCGGGTTTTGTGCGAACCACCGACGGAATCATTTCGTTTAACCAAAGGATTTGTGTTCCTGATAACACGGGGTTAAAACGAAGGATTTTGGAGGAAGCGCATAAGGGTACTTTTACTATACATCCTGGTGCTTCAAAGATGTATCAAGACTTAAAGAGGGACTATTGGTGGTCCGGGATGAAAAGAGATATTGCGGTGTACGTGTCAGAATGTGCGGTGTGCCAACAGGTGAAGATTGAGCACCAAAGACCGGGTGGCTTGCTGCAACCTTTAGAGATTCCAATGTGGAAATGGGATAGTATTTCGATGGACTTCGCAGTGGGATTGCCTCGCGCGCAAGGTGGTTATGATTCAATTTGGGTTATAGTGGACCGGTTAATGAAATCCGCGCATTTCTTAGCCGTGAAGACTACTTTTAAGGCAAGTCATCTTGCAAGGTTGTTTATTGCAGAAATTGTAAGATTGCACGGTATTCCCTCTAATATTGTGTTGGATAGAGATCCGAAGTTTACTTCAAGGTTTTGGAGAGTCTTTCAACAAGCTATGGGGACGGAATTGCGTTTGAGCACGTCTAATCATCCACAGACGGATGGTCAGACAGAGCGAACGATACAAACGATGGAGGATATGTTGAGAGCCTGTGTGCTAGAGAGTAAAGGAAATTGGAAAGAACTTCTACCATTGATTGAGTTTTCTTATAATAACAGTTATCATGCAAGTATTGGTATGGCACCTTATGAGGCGTTGTATGGTAGGAAGTGTCGAACGCCATTGTGTTGGACGGAGGTTGGAGATGATAGAGTTTTGGGACCCGAGATTATTCACGAGACCACAGAAAAGATTAGAATGATTCGGGAAAAGATTAAACAAGCCCAAGATCGTCAAAAAAGCTATGCGGATAACCGTAGGAGACCGTTGGAGTTTGATGAGGGTGATCATGTCTTTTTGAAGGTTACTCTGAGATTGAGATTGAAAGGACCGTTTAAATCACGAAAATTGAGTCCAAGATACGTAGGACCGTATCAGATCTTGGAAAGAGTTGGAGAAGTAGCGTACAGGTTAGCTTTACCGCCTTCTCAGTCAGAAATGCACGACGTTTTTCATGTGTCTCAGCTTCGGAGATTTGTTCCAGATCCTCTTCAGCCAATTTTACCGGATACCATTGAGATAGAAGCTGATTTGACATTTGAGCCTCAACCAAGTCGTATCACAGGAAGAGAAACTAAAGTGCTGCGAAATAAAGAGATCCCTCTTATTAAGGTTCAGTGGGATGAGACGCATCCGGGTGATGCAACTTGGGAATTGGAATTGGAAATGCGGGAAGTTTATCCTCATCTTTTCAGGTATTTGTTTTAAATTCGTGGACGAATTTCTATTTAAGGGGGGGAGGATGCAATACCCCATAATTTCGTGAGCATTTTGGATAATATTTTTATGATCAACTGGGTTCCGGGGTACTCTGAGCGATTATTGGACAAGTAATTAGAGTAAACCGATGAACTCGGAACTTGATTATATTAATATTATTTAACTTAGGGTTTTATTAATTGGTGTATTTGAGATAATTTGGATAAGTAGTAGTATTACCAATTAATATTTCCTCGTGTATTTTTCTTTTCCTTTACCATATTTGGAGAATAGATAGAAAAAGAGGAGAAAGAAAAAGGAAAGGAAAAAGAAAGGAAAAGAGAAGTGAAGAGAAGAAGAAGAGAAATTTCACAAGAGCTCAAGACTTGAATCATCAACCAATCTCCAATCTTTTCGTCTCAGTTTCAATCTCCTCGTCTTGTAATCCAGGTGGGTTCTAGTTAGACTCTTTAGATTAAGGTTTATTGAGTTTTAGAGTTAGTTGATATTGTTAGGAAATGTAGAATTTCATCGTAAAATCGTAAATTAGCTGCTGAAATACGATCTTTGATTGTATGTTATACTGGTTGTTATGTTTATATCATGTTTTGATGTGTTTTGATTGTGGAAAAATGGATTTTGGGGTTGATTTTGGGGAACCCGTAGCAGTAAATTCTGCAGATTTCCACTGCCCATACGCGTATGGGGCTTGGCCTTACGCGTATGGGGCGTGTCCGTACGCGTATGGCAAGGGTGTTACGTGTATTGGAGGAAAAGATGAAATTTTCAAAGGAAAACAGCTCTGCCCATACGCGTATCACCTTGGGCAATACGCGTATGGCAATGTAGGATTTTAGGCCATACGCGTATGGCTGAGGGCAGTACGCGTATGGCCAGGAGAATGAAAAACTTGTGTTTTCTCGCGATACTATTTTTGGTTAAGTCCATAACTTTTGACTCGGTGATCCGTTTTTAATATTATTGATATCATTGGAAAGCTAACAGAATGTACTTTCTGATGGAAATGGTTTTAAGTTTGTCGACCGATTTAATTATGTCGGGATTTTGGGAATAGTGTCGTTTTGCCGACTTTTATCGTTAAATGGTGTGTAATTGTTATTGAATCTGTATGCAGGTTAAAAATATGAAATAGATAGAGCGAGGACCATTACCATAAGCAGTGTCGAAAAATATAGAATGAATAAACACTAGTATGGAACATGTGTGTTACCCGTTTGGTTGTGATAAGGCATAATGGCCTTGTGATTATCGAATACAATCACGACTGTGTGTGATCACGTAATCGTAACCGGTTATCTTTGCGAGTGCGTTTCATGGGTCTCGAGCTCCTCTGAAACATGTGCACAACTACTTGACAGGTTTGATTCCCGTGTACAGTACGAATGGCGCTCTGGGAGCGTATGCTTGTGACGGTTTATGGCCCGTGTGAAGCGACGGTTCATAACGTTTTATGGCCCATAGAACCCGAATCCATTCGTATGTCAAGTAGGTTCAAGGATCCATGACTCGGGTCGTCTTCTAGACGTAGAAGCGGACGGGAAAAGGGGATGCCTTGGTGTGGTTACCGATTAGTGATATTGTGAGTTGATGAACTCATAACATGTTTCCATATAGTGAGTGTGTACTCAAAGTCACTCCCCATCCCTTTGACTTGAGTTAGGTTTGTTAGAACCTTGTAGAGCCGAGAGGACTTTAAGATAGGGAACTCACTGAGATTTGATGTATCTCACCCCACTGTTGTTGTTTACATCACAGGTACTGCAGGTTCCGCGAAGGGTAAGGATAAGGCCGTGTGAATATCCTTACTTATCTGATGGCTTTGCTTCCGTTGTGGAGTTTTGAGATCCTTAGTGATCTAGTTCTTAGTGTTTTGTCTTTTGAAATATCTTGTAGATATACTATGCCGTAGTTTTTTTTTTTGTATTAGGATTTTGGGCTTGTATATGTATAATGTGTTTACTAAGAACTTATTGTAGATTTCAGTACCAAACGTACTTTTCATGTATAATATATGATTTGATGCATGCATATTTATGTGGGCTTTACAGTTGGTATCAAAGCAGGTCGTATCCTCGACCTAGCCATGAAATAGAATAAGTTTTCTTTCCGTTTCATATGCGGCGTGTCGCCATGGGTCTTGTCTGTTATATTTATGATATTGAGTCTGATCAAATTAATCCTATCTGTATGAAATTCAGGAACATGGCTGACAGGCGCAGAAACAACCGGGGTAGACCAAGAACCACTCCAGCAGGGACTAATCTGCCAAGGGATGATGGGAATGCTCCTTTGTACCAATTTATGCAACAGATGCAGCAACAACAAAATCAGTTTATGCAGGAGACGGTACTGCAGATGGCGGGTGGTGTGCATCCTCCGGTGGTGGTACCAGAAGCTACTGGGGGAACCTTCAGAGATTTCATCCGTATGACTCCTCCGGAATTTCAGGGAGGGTTAGATCCAGTAAAGGCTCATGAGTGGATATCAGGTATGGAACGGATTTTTATAATAGTTCAGTGCAGTGAGGAGAACAAGGTGGTCTTTGCTTCCCACATGCTGAAGGGTCCTGCTATGAGGTGGTGGGAGAGCGCGTCGGCTTTAATGACAACCCAAGAGGTACCAAAGGTATGGGAACAGTTTAAGGTAATTTTCATGGAGAAATATTTTCCAAGTTCCTTGAGATCTCAGAAAGAATTTGAGTTTCAACAACTGAGGCAGGGTAACTTGACTGTGGCTTCCTATGCTGAGAAATTTGAAACTATGGCCGCTTATTCTAGACAAGCCATGTATGCTCCTGATGAGAGGTGGATGATTGATCAGTTCCTGTTTGGTTTAAGAGCTTAAATTTCACATAGCGTGTCTCAACGGGAATTTACTACTTATACTGAAATGTTAAGACAATGCTATGTGGCGGAACATAGTTTGAAAAAGGTACAAATGGAGGGTGATTTGAATAGGGCAACTCAAAGTGACCGTGGAAGATCTAATCAACAGTTTAGACAAAGGCAACAATCCTTTAAAGGGAAGCAAGTTCAGAGTTCTAGGACTAGTGTGCCTCCGATGTGTCGTAATTGTGGTCGAAGTCATTACGGACGGTGTGGTATCGAAGGTGTGAAGTGTTATCAGTGTCAGAAGGCGGGCCACTTGGCGAGGGATTGTCCTCAGGGTAGAAATCAGGCACAAGGGAGGAATACTGGCAGAGTGTATACCCTGGATGTAAGAAAAGCAAAGAATGACAACTCCTTGATTGCGGGTACGTGTTTCGTAAATGGACATCCTTGCTTTGTTTTATTTGATTGTGGGGCAACGCATTCTTTTGTGTCCACGCGTTGCGTGAAGCGATTTGGGTTGCAAGCTGTTCCTTTGTTTCCTCCTATGGTGGTTACTACTGCCATGGATGAGATTGTAGAGACACCGTTGATGTGTGAAAATTGTGTTTTGTCTGTGAATGAAAGAGTTTTCCAGATTGATCTTATCTGTTTACCGCTTAAGAAGGTGGATGTTGTTCTGGGAATGGATTGGCTTTCTTCTAATTCGGTGTTTATTGGGTGTGAGGAAAAGTTGATTATTATTCTGTCCGAAGAGGCTACTTCAAAAGATGTGTTAACTACTATTTTAAAAGGTACGGTGGGAATGATTAATTTCTTGTTTGAGGAAGAAAAGTCTGTTCTTTTAATTATTACAAGGAGGAGAGTAGTAACATCCCAGTTGTGAGTATTCCGGTAGTTTGTGACTTTCCTGAAGTTTTTCCCGAGGATATCACTTCTCTTCCTCCGGAGAGGGAAGTGGAATTCTCTATTGACCTGATACCGGGAACGGCTCCAATATCCATTTCTCCGTATCGGATGGCACCACTTGAATTAAGAGAATTAAAGGACCAATTGGAAGACTTGTTGGCTAAGCATTTTGTTTGACCCAGTGTTTCACCCTGGGGAGCTCCAGTGTTGTTGGTAAAGAAAAAGGATGGTGGAATGCGGCTGTGTATTGATTATCGTCAGTTGAATAAGGTTACCATCAAGAACAAATACCCATTACCAAGGATAGACGACTTGTTGGATCAATTGAAAGGAGTCTGTGTGTTCTCGAAGATTGATCTACGGTCGGGTTATCATCAGATTCGGGTGAAGAGTTCAGATGTACCAAAGACTGAGTTTAGAACTCGTTATGGTCATTATGAATTCTTGGTGATGCCTTTCGGGGTGACAAATGCTCCAGCAGTATTCATGGATTATATGAATCAGATATTTCAACCTTACTTGGATCAATTTGTGGTGATTTTCATTGATGACATTCTTATTTATTCTCGTGATTCTCAAGAGCACGGTGAACACCTAAGAATCATTTTATCCATCTTGCAAGAGAAACAACTTTTTGCTAAGTTAAGTAAGTGTGAGTTTTGGATGTCTGAGGTAAATTTCCTTGGTCATGTCATTTCCCAGGGAGGTGTGGCGGTGGATCCATCAAAGGTGGAAGCAGTAATTAATTGGGAGAGACCGAAGAATGTTTCTGAAGTTAGGAGTTTCTTGGGATTAGCAGGTTATTACAGACGGTTTATCAAGGGATTTTCGCAACTGGCTTTACCATTGACAAGACTTACTAGGAAGGATCATTCGTATGAGTGGGATTCGGCTTGTGAAAGGAGTTTTAGGAGTTTGAAGGAGCGATTGACTACCGCTCCTATTTTGGTTATTCCCGATCCTAGCAAGTCCTATGAGGTATATTGTGATGCATCGAAGAAGGGTTTAGGCGGAGTGTTAATGCAGGAGGGACATGTAGTGGCTTATTCTTCACGACAGTTAAAGGTCCATGAAGAAAATTACCCAACGCATGATTTAGAATTGGCGGCAGTTGTTTTTACCTTGAAGGTGTGGCGTCACTATTTATATGGTGTACGTTTCGAGATGTTTAGCGACCACAAGAGTCTAAAGTATTTGTTTGATCAGAAGGAATTGAATATGCGTCAAAGGAGGTGGATGGAGTATTTGAAGGATTATGATTTGGAACTAAAGTACCATCCGGGTAAAGCAAATAAGGTGGCGGATGCATTGAGCAGGAAAGTGTTGCATTGTGCCGAATTGATGATGTTAGAGTATACTTTAATGGAAAAGTTTAGAGATCTAAATCTTCAATTTAACTGGACTCCTGATTGTGTGGTTATGGGAAATTTGAATATCATCTCTACTCTTAGGGAAGAAATCCAACAAGAGCAAGGGTTAGATGAGAAGTTACAAGAATTGTTGACTAAACCGGGTTTTGTGCGAACCACCGACGGAATCATTTCGTTTAACCAAAGGATTTGTGTTCTTGATAACACGGGGTTAAAACGAAGGATTTTGGAGGAAGCGCATAAGGGTACTTTTACTATACATCCTGGTGCTTCAAAGATGTATCAAGACTTAAAGAGGGACTATTGGTGGTCCGGGATGAAAAGAGATATTACGGTGTACGTGTCAGAATGTGCGGTGTGCCAACAGGTGAAGATTGAGCACCAAAGACCGGGTGGCTTGCTGCAACCTTTAGAGATTCCAATGTGGAAATGGGATAGTATTTCGATGGACTTCGCAGTGGGATTGCCTCGCGCGCAAGGTGGTTATGATTCAATTTGGGTTATAGTGGACCGATTAATGAAATCCGCGCATTTCTTAGCCGTGAAGACTACTTTTAAGGCAAGTCATCTTGCAAGGTTGTTTATTGCAGAAATTGTAAGATTGCACGGTATTCCCTCTAATATTGTGTCGGATAGAGATCCGAAGTTTACTTCAAGGTTTTGGATAGTCTTTCAACAAGCTATGGGGACGGAATTGCGTTTGAGCGCGTCTAATCATCCACAGACGGATGGTCAGACAGAGCGAACGATATAAACGATGGAGGATATGTTGAGAGCTTGTGTGCTAGAGAGTAAAGGAAATTGGAAAGAACTTCTACCATTGATTGAGTTTTCTTATAATAACAGTTATCATGCAAGTATTGGTATGGCACCTTATGAGGCGTTGTATGGTAGGAAGTGTCGAACGCCATTGTGTTGGACGGAGGTTGGAGATGATAGAATTTTGGGACCCGAGATTATTCACGAGACCACGGAAAAGATTAGAATGATTCGGGAAAAGATTAAACAAGCCCAAGATCGTCAAAAAAGCTATGCGGATAACCGTAGGAGACCGTTGGAGTTTGATGAGGGTGATCATGTCTTTTTGAAGGTTACTCTGAGATTGAGATTGAAAGGACCGTTTAAATCACGAAAATTGAGTCCAAGATACGTAGGACCGTATCAGATCTTGGAAAGAGTTGGAGAAGTAGCGTACAGGTTAGCTTTACCGCCTTCTCAGTCAGAAATGCACGACGTTTTTCATGTGTCTCAGCTTCGGAGATTTGTTCCAGATCCTCTTCAGCCAATTTTACCTGATACCATTGAGATAGAAGCTGATTTGACATTTGAGCCTCAACCAAGTCGTATCACAGGAAGAGAAACTAAAGTGCTGCGAAATAAAGAGATCCCTCTTATTAAGGTTCAGTGGGATGAGACGCATCCGGGTGATGCAACTTGGGAATTGGAATCGGAAATGCGGGAAGTTTATCCTCATCTTTTCAGGTATTTGTTTTAAATTCGTGGACGAATTTCTATTTAAGGGGGGGAGGATGCAATACCCCATAATTTCGTGAGCATTTTGGATAATATTTTTATGATCAACTGGGTTCCGGGGTACTCTGAGCGATTATTGGACAAGTAATTAGAGTAAACCGATGAACTCGGAACTTGATTATATTAATATTATTTAACTTAGGGTTTTATTAATTGGTGTATTTGAGATAATTTGGATAAGTAGTAGTATTACCAATTAATATTTCCTCGTGTATTTTTCTTTTCCTTTACCATATTTGGAGAATAGATAGAAAAAGAGGAGAAAGAAAAAGGAAAGGAAAAAGAAAGGAAAAGAGAAGTGAAGAGAAAAAGAAGAGAAATTTCACAAGAGCTCAAGACTTGAATCATCAACCAATCTCCAATCTTTTCGTCTCAGTTTCAATCTCCTCGTCTTGTAATCCAGGTGGGTTCTAGTTAGACTCTTTAGATTAAGGTTTATTGAGTTTTAGAGTTAGTTGATATTGTTAGGAAATGTAGAATTTCATCGTAAAATCGTAAATTAGCTGCTGAAATACGATCTTTGATTGTATGTTATACTGGTTGTTATGTTTATATCATGTTTTGATGTGTTTTGATTGTGGAAAAATGGATTTTGGGGTTGATTTTGGGGAACCCGTAGCAGTAAATTCTGCAGATTTCCACTGCCCATACGCGTATGGGGCTTGGCCTTACGCGTATGGGGCGTGTCCGTACGCGTATGGCAAGGGTGTTACGTGTATTGGAGGAAAAGATGAAATTTTCAAAGGAAAACAGCTCTGCCCATACGCGTATCACCTTGGGCAATACGCGTATGGCAATGTAGGATTTTAGGCCATACGCGTATGGCTGAGGGCAGTACGCGTATGGCCAGGAGAATGAAAAACTTGTGTTTTCTCGCGATACTATTTTTGGTTAAGTCCATAACTTTTGACTCGGTGATCCGTTTTTAATATTATTGATATCATTGGAAAGCTAACAGAATGTACTTTCTGATGGAAATGGTTTTAAGTTTGTCGACCGATTTAATTATGTCGGGATTTTGGGAATAGTGTCGTTTTGCCGACTTTTATCGTTAAATGGTGTGTAATTGTTATTGAATCTGTATGCAGGTTAAAAATATGAAATAGATAGAGCGAGGACCATTACCATAAGCAGTGTCAAAAAATATAGAATGAATAAACACTTGTATGGAACATGTGTGTTACCCGTTTGGTTGTGATAAGGCATAATGGCCTTGTGATTGTCGAATACAATCATGACTGTGTGTGATCACGTAATCGTAACCGGTTATCTTTGCGAGTGCGTTTCATGGGTCTCGAGCTCCTCTGAAACATGTGCACAACTACTTGACAGGTTTGATTCCCGTGTGCAGTACGAATGGCGCTCTGGGAGCGTATGCTTGTGACGGTTTATGGCCCGTGTGAAGCGACGGCTCATAACGGTTTATGGCCCGTAGAACCCGAATCCATTCGTATGTCAAGTAGGTTCAAGGATCCATGACTCGGGTCGTCTTCTAGACGTAGAAGCGGACGGGAAAAGGGGATGCCTTGGTGTGGTTACCGATTAGTGATATTGTGAGTTGATGAACTCATAACATGTTTCCTTATAGTGAGTGTGTACTCAAAGTCACTCCCCATCCCTTTGACTTGAGTTAGGTTTGTTAGAACCTTGTAGAGCCGAGAGGACTTTAAGATAGGGAACTCACTGAGATTTGATGTATCTCACCCCACTGTTGTTGTTTACATCACAGGTACTGCAAGTTCCGCGAAGGGTAAGGATAAGGCCGTGTGAATATCCTTACTTATCTGATGGCTTTGCTTCCGTTGTGGAGTTTTGAGATCCTTAGTGATCTAGTTCTTAGTGTTTTGTCTTTTGAAACATCTTGTAGATATACTATGCCGTAGTTTTTTTTTTGTATTAGGATTTTGGGCATGTATATGTATAATGTGTTTACTAAGAACTTATTGTAGATTTCAGTACCAAACGTACTTTTCATGTATAATATATGATTTGATGCATGCATATTTATGTGGGCTTTACAGTTGGTATCAAAGCAGGTCGTATCCTCGACCTAGCCATGAAATAGAATAAGTTTTCTTTCCGTTTCATATGCGGCGTGTCGCCATGGGTCTTGTCTGTTATATTTATGATATTGAGTCTGATCAAATTAATCCTATCTGTATGAAATTCAGGAACATGGCTGACAGGCGCAGAAACAACTGGGGTAGACCAAGAACCACTCCAGCAGGGACTAATCTGCCAGGGGATGATGGGAATGCTCCTTTGTACCAATTTATGCAACAGATGCAGCAACAACAGAATCAGTTTATGCAGGAGATGGTACTGCAGATGGCGGGTGGTGTGCATCCTCCGGTGGTGGTACCAGAAGCTGCTGGGGGAACCTTCAGAGATTTCATCCGTATTGCTCCTCCGGAATTTCAGGGAGGGTTAGATCCAGTAAAGGCTCATGAGTGGATATCAGGTATGGAATGGATTTTTTTAATAGTTCAGTGCAGTGAGGAGAACAAGGTGGTCTTTGCTTCCCACATGCTGAAGGGTCCTGCTATGAGGTGGTGGGAGAGCGCGTCGGCTTTAATGACAACCCAAGAGGTACCAAAGGTATGGGAACAGTTTAAGGTAATTTTCATGGAGAAATATTTTCCAAGTTCCTTGAGATCTCAGAAAGAATTTGAGTTTCAACAACTGAGGCAGGGTAACTTGACTGTGGCTTCCTATGCTGAGAAATTTGAAACTATGGCCGCTTATTCTAGACAAGCCATGTATGCTCCTGATGAGAGGTGGATGATTGATCAATTCCTGTTTGGTTTAAGAGCTTAAATTTCACATAGCGTGTCTCAACGGGAATTTACTACTTATACTGAAATGTTAAGACAATGCTATGTGGCGGAACATAGTTTGAAAAAGGTACAAATGGAGGGTGATTTGAATAGGGCAACTCAAAGTGATCGTGGAAGATCTAATCAACAGTTTAGACAAAGGCAACAATCCTTTAAAGGGAAGCAAGTTCAGAGTTCTAGGACTAGTGTGCCTCCGGTGTGTCGTAATTGTGGTCGAAGTCATTACGGACGGTGTGGTATCGAAGGTGTGAAGTGTTATCAGTGTCAGAAGGTGGGCCACTTAGCGAGGGATTGTCCTCAGGGTAGAAATCAGGCACAAGGGAGGAATACTGGCAGAGTGTATACCCTGGATGTAAGAAAAGCAAAGAATGACAACTCCTTGATTGCGGGTACGTGTTTCGTAAATGGACATCCTTGCTTTGTTTTATTTGATTGTGGGGCAACGCATTCTTTTGTGTCCACGCGTTGCGTGAAGCGACTTGGGTTGCAAGCTGTTCCTTTGTTTCATCCTATGGTGGTTACTACTGCCATGGATGAGATTGTAGAGACACCGTTGATGTGTGAAAATTGTGTTTTGTCTGTGAATGAAAGAGTTTTCCAGATTGATCTTATCTGTTTACCGCTTAAGAAGGTGGATGTTGTTCTGGGAATGGATTGGCTTTCTGCTAATTCGGTGTTTATTAGGTGTGAGGAAAAGTTGATTATTATTCTGTCCGAAGAGGCTACTTCGAAAGATGTGTTAACTACTATTTTAAAAGGTACGGTGGGAATGATTAATTTCTTGTTTGAGGAAGAAAAGTCTGTTCTTTTAATTATTACAAGGAGGAGAGTAGTAACATCCCAGTTGTGAGTATTCCGGTAGTTTGTGACTTTCCTGAAGTTTTTCCCGAGGATATCACTTCTCTTCCTCCGGAGAGGGAAGTGGAATTCTCTATTGACCTGATACCGGGAACGGCTCCAATATCCGTTTCTCCATATCGGATGGCACCACTTGAATTAAGAGAATTAAAGGACCAATTGGAAGACTTGTTGGCTAAGCATTTTGTTCGACCCAGTGTTTCACCCTGGGGAGCTCCAGTGTTGTTGGTAAAGAAAAAGGATGGTGTAATGCGGCTGTGTATTGATTATCGTCAGTTGAATAAGGTTACCATCAAGAACAAATACCCATTACCAAGGATAGACGGCTTGTTGGATCAATTGAAAGGAGCCTGTGTGTTCTCGAAGATTGATCTACGGTCGGGTTATCATCAGATTCGGGTGAAGAGTTCAGATGTACCAAAGACTGCGTTTAGAACTCGTTATGGTCATTATGAATTCTTGGTGATGCCTTTCGGGGTGACAAATGCTCCAGCAGTATTCATGGATTATATGAATCGGATATTTCAACCTTACTTGGATCAATTTGTGGTGATTTTCATTGATGACATTCTTATTTATTCTCGTGATTCTCAAGAGCACGGTGAACACCTAAGAATCGTTTTATCCATCTTGCAAGAGAAACAACTTTTTGCTAAGTTAAGTAAGTGTGAGTTTTGGATGTCTGAGGTAAATTTCCTTGGTCATGTCATTTCCCAGGGAGGTGTGGCAGTGGATCCATCAAAGGTGGAAGCAGTAATTAATTGGGAGAGACCGAAGAATGTTTATGAAGTTAGGAGTTTCTTGGGATTAGCAGGTTATTACAGACGGTTTATCAAGGGATTTTCTCAACTGGCTTTACCATTGACAAGACTTACTAGGAAGGATCATTCGTATGAGTGGGATTCGGCTTTTGAAAGGAGTTTTAGGAGTTTGAAGGAGCGATTGACTACCGCTCCTGTTTTGGTTATTCCCGATCCTAGCAAGTCCTATGAGGTATATTGTGATGCATCGAAGAAGGGTTTAGGCGGAGTGTTAATGCAGGAGGGACATGTAGTGGCTTATGCTTCACGACAGTTAAAGGTCCATGAAGAAAATTACCCAACGCGTGATTTAGAATTGGGGGCAGTTGTTTTTGCCTTGAAGGTGTGGCGTCACTATTTTTATGGTGTACGTTTCGAGATGTTTAGCGACCACAAGAGTCTAAAGTATTTGTTTGATCAGAAGGAATTAAATATGCGTCAAAGAAGGTGGATGGAGTATTTGAAGGATTATGATTTGGAACTAAAGTACCATCCGGGTAAAGCAAATAAGGTGTCGGATGCATTGAGCAGGAAAGTGTTGCATAGTGCCGAATTGATGATGTTAGAGTATACTTTAATGGAAAAGTTTAGAGATCTAAATCTTCAATTTAACTGGACTCCTGATTGTGTGGTTATGGGAAATTTAAATATTATCTCTACTCTTAGGGAAGAAATCCAACAAGAGCAAGGGTTAGATGAGAAGTTACAAGAATTGTTGACTCAACCGGGTTTTGTGCGAACCACCGACGGAATCATTTCGTTTAACCAAAGGATTTGTGTTCCTGATAACACGGGGTTAAAATGAAGGATTTTTGGGGAAGCGCATAAGGGTACTTTTACTATACATCCTGGTGCTTCAAAGATGTATCAAGACTTAAAGAGGGACTATTGGTGGTCCGGGATGAAAAGAGATATTGCGGTGTACGTGTCAGAATGTGCGGTGTGCCAACAGGTAAAGATTGAGCACCAAAGACCGGGTGGCTTGCTGCAACCTTTAGAGATTCCAATGTGGAAATGGGATAGTATTTTGATGGACTTCGCAGTGGGATTGCCTCGCGCGCAAGGTGGTTATGATTCAATTTGGGTTATAGTGGACCGATTAACGAAATCTGCGCATTTCTTAGCCGTGAAGACTACTTTTAAGGCAAGTCATCTTGCAAGTTTGTTTATTGCAGAAATTGTAAGATTGCACGGTATTCCCTCTAATATTGTGTCGGATAGAGATCCGAAGTTTACTTCAAGGTTTTGGAGAGTCTTTCAACAAGCTATGAGGACAGAATTGCGTTTGAGCACGTCTAATCATCCACAGACGGATGGTCAGACAGAGCGAACGATACAAACGATGGAGGATATGTTGAGAGCTTGTGTGCTAGAGAGTAAAGGAAATTGGAAAGAACTTCTACCATTGATTGAGTTTTCTTATAATAACAGTTATCATGCAAGTATTGGTATGGAACCTTATGAGGCGTTATATGGTAGGAAGTGTCGAACGCCATTGTGTTGGACGGAGGTTGGCGATGATAGAATTTTGGGACCCGAGATTATTCACGAGACCACGGAAAAGATTAGAATGATTCGGGAAAAGAATAAACAAGCCCAAGATCGCCAGAAAAGCTATGCGGATAACCGTAGGAGACCGTTGGAGTTTGATGAGGGTGATCATGTCTTTTTGAAGGTTACTCCGAGATTGAGATTGAAAGGACCGTTTAAATCACGAAAATCGAGTCCAAGATACGTAAGACCGTATCAGATCTTGGAAAGAGTTGGAGAAGTAGCGTACAGGTTAGCTTTACCGCCGTCTCTGTCAGAAATGCACGACGTTTTTCATGTGTCTTAGCTTCGGAGATTTGTTCCAGATCCTCTTCAGCCAATTTTACCGGATACCATTGAGATAGAAGCTGATTTGACATTTGAGCCTCAACCAAGTCATATCACAGGAAGCGAAACTAAAGTGCTGCGGAATAAAGAGATCCCTCTTGTTAAGGTTCAGTGGGATGAGACGTATCCGGGTGATGCAACTTGGGAATTGGAATCGGAAATGCGGGAAGTTTATCCTCATCTTTTCAGGTATTTGTTTTAAATTCGTGGACGAATTTCTATTTAAGGGGGGGGGATGTAATACCCCATAATTTCGTGAGCATTTTGGATAATATTTTTATGATCAACTGTGTTCCGGGGTACTCTGAGCGATTATTGGACAAGTAATTAGAGTAAACCGACGAACTCGGAACTTGATTATATTAATATTATTTAACTTGGGGTTTTATTAATTGGTGTATTTGAGATAATTTGGATAAGTAGTAGTATTACCAATTAATATTTCCTCGTGTATTTTTCTTTTCCTTTACCATATTTGGAGAATAGATAGAAAAAGAGGAGAAAGAAAAAGGAAAGGAAAAAGAAAGGAAAAGAGAAGTGAAGAGAAAAAGAAGAGAAATTTCACAAGAGCTCAAGACTTGAATCATCAACCAATCTCCAATCTTTTCGTCTCAGTTTCAATCTCCTCGTCTTGTAATCCAGGTGGGTTCTAGTTAGACTCTTTAGATTAAGGTTTATTGAGTTTTAGAGTTAGTTGATATTGTTAGGAAATGTAGAATTTCATCGTAAAATCGTAAATTAGCTGCTGAAATACGATCTTTGATTGTATGTTATACTGGTTGTTATGTTTATATCATGTTTTGATGTGTTTTGATTGTGGAAAAATGGATTTTGGGGTTGATTTTGGGGAACCCGTAGCAGTAAATTCTGCAGAAAAATTCTCCAGATTTCCACTGCCCATACACGTATGGGGCTTGGCCTTACACATATGGGGCGTGTTCGTACGCGTATGGCAAGGGTGTTACGCGTATTGGAGGAAAAGATGAAATTTTCAAAGGAAAACAGCACCGCCCATACGCGGATCACCTTGGGCAATACGCGTATGGATGGGTGAGGGAGCAAGCCCATACACGTATCACCTTGGGCAATACGCGTATGGCAATGTAGGATTTTAGGCCATACGCGTATGGCTGAGGGCAGTACGCGTATGGCCAGGAGAATGAAAAACTTGTGTTTTCTCGCGATACTATTTTTGGTTAAGTCCATAACTTTTGACTCGGTGATCCGTTTTTAATATTCTTGATATCATTGGAAAGCTAACAGAATGTACTTTCTAATGGAAATGGTTTTAAGTTTGTCGGCCGATTTAATTATGTCGGGATTTTGGGAATAGTGTCATTTTGCCGACTTTTATCGTTAAATGGTGTGTAATTGTTATTGAATCTGTATGCAGGTTAAAAATATGAAATAGATAGAGTGAGGACCATTACCATATGCAGTGTCGGAAAATATAGAATGAATAAACACTAGTATGGAACATGTGTGTTACCCGTTTGGTTGTGATAAGGCATAATGGCCTTGTGATTGTCGAATACAATCACGACTGTGTGTGATCACGTAATCGTAACCGGTTATCTTTGCGAGTGTGTTTCATGGGTCTCGAGCTCCTCTGAAACATGTGCATAACTACTTGACAGGTTTGATTCCCGTGTACAGTACGAATGACGCTCTGGGAGCGTATGCTTGTGACGGTTTATGGCCCGTGTGAAGCGACGGTTCATAACGGTTTATGGCCCGTAGAACCCGAATCCATTTGTATGTCAAGTAGGTTCAAGGATCCATGACTCGGGTCGTCTTCTAGACGTAGAAGCGGACGGGAAAAGGGGATGCCTTGGTGTGGTTACCGATTAGTGATATTGTGAGTTGATGAACTCATAACATGTTTCCATATAGTGAGTGTGTACTCAAAGTCACTCCCCATCCCTTTGACTTGAGTTAGGTTTGTTAGAACCTTGGAGAGCCGAGAGGACTTTAAGATTGGGAACTCACTGAGATTTGATGTATCTCACCCCACTGTTGTTGTCTACATCACAGGTACTGCAGGTTCCGCGAAGGGTAAGGATAAGGCCGTGTGAATATCCTTACTTATCTGATGGCTTTGCTTCCGTTGTGGAGTTTTAAGATCCTTAGTGATCTAGTTCTTAGTGTTTTATCTTTTGAAACATCTTGTAGATATACTATGCCGTAGTTTTTTTTTGTATTAGGATTTTGGGCATGTATATGTATAATGCGTTTACTAAGAACTTATTGTAGATTTCAGTACGAAACGTACTTTTCATGTATAATATATGATTTGATGCATGTATATATATGTGGGCTTTACAGAAGTAATAACAAATGACCACATAAATCTTTTAAAACCAACACAATTATACAAATCTGGAATATTTGAAAACAATTCAAGTCTAATTCGAACTCACAGATCTGAAATGTTACAATTACCAGATGAAAAAAATTGAAGAATTTGGATTATTAACTATGGATAGCATAAATCAATTAACAGATAAAAATATGAATTTTGTACATTTAGGATTAATTACTACAGCGGTAAGAGGCTTAGTAATGAAACAAAATGGTGCCAAAGTATTAGTAGCTATACTTGACACTAGACATCCCCAATTAGCTAGACAAATTATGGGAGTAATTGAAGTTGACATGAATAATAATTGTGGAATTCATTATTTATGTCCAAATTTTACCATAGGATTAAAAGATTTAAGACATATAAAAGTACAGGTCCAAAGTAAAGGATTTAAAAATTTTAAAGGATCAAACATTGTAGTAGACATAATCTTCTTAGGAAAATTATCTACTCAAATGTCTCCAAAATTTAAAATAAAGATTAATGAAATGGTAAAGACCATAACATCCAAAGGAATTAACTTCCTAGGACCATAACCAATATCTTCTTCACTCCTGGCAGGAGAAGAATGGAAAATTAAGGAAAATATTGAGGAAGAAGCTGAGACATTAAAACCCACAGAAGTTGTGACATACGCAGCTAAAGGGGCTTTATCTTTAAGATTCAAAAATTATGAAGAATATTATATACAGGTTAATGATGATGAATGAACAAACATTAACTCTCTCAGAATTAGATAAAATTAGAAATGATGAAATTCTAATGGAAAAATTTAATTTGGAAATTGAGGCAGCTAATAATAAAAATTTTCTCATGAATAAATATCTTCAAGATATAACAAATTTAAAACAAATCTTTGAAGAAACTGAAAACTTAACAGAAATCTCTGAAACAAATTACACTGAAAGAAATTTAGCAAATGAAGAATCCAGTTCTTCTTATGGATCTTTTTTCCAAATAATCAACCAGTAAGAATGGGTTATTCTGTAGGACATCCATGTAGACTACCAGTTGCTATTTATGATAACAACAACCCTAATTTAAGAACATTAGGAAAAAGAAACCCAAATGAAATAAATTTATATGGTCATGGGCATGTTATGTTAAATATTACCAATGTACATCCACAACTTTTGGATAATTACATTGAACAATGGACTTCCTTGGTAATTAGAGACTATGAAAGTAGACATCACAATATTACCACAGGAGAAGAAATGATTAAAATTGCCGAAAATTATTTAGGAGACATAGCTAGAGCTGCTTGGGAAGCATTCAAAGTAAACTTTCCAGAAAAATTAGGCCATCTGGTAACTCAGGGAAACAATATCCATAATTTTGTTTACACAATACATAGAATTATTACAGGCAAAGATGCCAATGTAGGATTAACTATGAGACAGGCTGAAGCTATGAGAGACTTAGAACAAATTCAATTATATGATTGGAATCATGTAATAGAATTCCTACAAGATTTTTATGCTTTAGCAAGCACATCTGGAAATTACTTTTCTCAAGAATTAGGTGAAAGATTATTTACCAAATTACCAGGACCTTTAGGTCAAGAAATTCACGAAAGTTGGAAAAATTAGAAATAAAAAATGAATTTGATAATATAGGTATAAAAATACTATATATAATTTCTGAATTAAAAAAGAAATGTACATATATCCAAATTCAAAAAGAATTAAAACAAAAGAATGTAGGATTTTGTAAACAAATTTATACTCCTCAACAATATGGAAAACATCCACAGGATAAAACCCAGAGGAGACAACCTAGATTCAAGAAAAATTATACTAAGAAAAATTATTTAAGAAAATCTAATGCTAGAAAACCTTCTTTAAATAAGGAAAAACATGTTAGAAAATATAATCCTAACAAAACTTATAAAAATACAATTACTTGTTTTGCTTGTAACAAACCAGGACATTTATCCTCAGTTTGTCCAAACAAACAAAATCTGTTTACAAGAGAATCAAACCTAATTTCTACAATTAAAGAGGATATACTAGAAATAACCTCAGACATTTCAGACAACTCTGCAATATGGAGTATTTGTTCTCTAGAAGGGATAGAGAATGAAGAAATTGAAATTCCCCTAGAAGAAGAGAATAATAATAATTACATTCTTTTGGAAAAATTGAAAAAATTTACTCTATAATGGAACTAAAAAACTTAGTCCCGGATTGTAACCATAATTGGAATTACAAAGCTGGAAGTGATAATATTAAATGCTTCAAGTGTAATTGGTTTTCCTCTTTTGATAAAAGATGGAAATGTCAAACTTGTCTAAAACAAATCTGTTCAAATTGTATCAAAAAACATTTTAACATAGAAAACAAAGTTAAAGATACCCCTGAAAATTCTGAAAAAAGAATAGATCATTTAGAAGAAAAATTTGACAAGTTAGAAAACAAAGTCGATAAATTAGAAATCAAAATTAATAGTTTAGAAGAAACTATTAAAAAATTAACATCAATTTTAGACAAAGGAAAAACTCCAGAAACAAATTTTGAGACAAATCTAAAATTCACGGAAATAACACCAGAAGAATATAATGTGATAAACAATTCAGAAGAAATCTCTAATGAACACATACCCCATATACCCCTAATTTGTAATAAAGAAAGAATATTTCAAATTAAAGTATGGGCAAAAATTAATATTCATGGTTGTGAAAGTACCACACCTATTATAATTGACACTGGAGCATGTAATACCCCGTATTTTATGACACCGAATAATATTACATTGTGATTAACTGAGTCAGGTTGCTCTGAGAAATTATTTGATAAAATAATTAGAGTAACTTCGGTACTTAGAATTGATCCAATAAATATTAATTGTTTCGGAGACATTTATTTAATTTAGACTTGAGAGACTTTTTGGACATTTAGTAGTATTATTTCTAATACTAAGTTACTATATTTCTTTCCCTTCCATTTGCCAAAGATAGAAAGACATAGAGAAAGTTAGAGGAAAGAAAGAAGGAAGAAAGGAAAGGAAGGAGAGAAAAAGAGGAGAAGAGGAAATTTGAAGAAAAGCTCAAGAACATCATCCAATCTTCATCCAAACTTCTCAATCATCTTCATCTTGCTCTATCTCAAGGTGGGTTCTAGTTAGTACCATTGTTAGAGAGCTCTAGAGAGTTTTTGGATTTAGGTTAGATTATGAAAATATGGAATTTTATGGTTGAATCTTGTTATAAATGTTGTTGAATGCTTGTTGTCATGTCTATACTGAGTTTAGATCATGTGGGTATTATTGGGTTATGTTTTGATGGAGAAAAATGTGGTTTTGATGGAGTTACAGCAGCTGGGAGAAGTTCTGGTTCGCAGGGTTCGCCTAGCGAACCTGGGGCGAAGCTTATCGAACAGCAATCGAGGGTTCGCCTAGCGAACCCGAACGTTCGCCTAGCGAAGGTGAAGGCGAAGGTTCGCCAGACGTTCGCCTAGAGAACTTATGGTGTTTTGGGTCTGGGAGTTTTCTGTTTAATTACTCGCCAGCATGCTCGCCTAGCGAAGGCGAAGGCGAAGGCTCGCCAGCTCGTTCGCCTAGCGAACCTGGGGCGAGCTGTGTTGTTTTCTTAACTTGTTTTCGCTATATCTTTTGATCCGGTTGTCCGTTTTGGACGTTCATTATATCAATAGAAATCTGGAGAAATGATCTTTATGATGACGATATGGGATTGTCGATTTTATTGCCCGATTAAATAATCGGAGGAAACTCGAAGTGGAATTCATTTGATAAATTTATATAAAATATGTTTTAAATTGTGTTTAACTATTCTTTTTATGTTGTGATTGGAAATGCATGAAAGATAAAAAGGAAAATAGTAAGAGTGAGGAAAACCCTTATGAACTATAAGAGAATTTAGAAGTTGGAAACACTAGTATGGAACATGTGGTTAACCTTTGTGGATTTGAACCGGCATGTGAGGTCGAGAGGCATTATAGCCTTGTGATTGTCGAATACAATCGGGGTGTTGTGTATGATCACGTAATCGTAACCGGATTATTTATATGAGTGTAGTTTCATGAGTCTCGGACTCCTCTGAAATGGATGCACAACTACTTGGCAGGTTTGATTCCCCGTGCTGTACGAATGGCGCCTATGGAGCGTTGGCTTGTGACGGTATAAGGCCCGTGAGAAGCGACAGTTCATAACGGTATAAGGCCCGTAGAACCCGAATCCATTCGTATGTCAAGTTGATTACAAGGACTTATGACTCGGATCGCCTTCTAGACGTAGAAGCGGACGGGAACAGGAAGCACCTTGGTATGGTTATCGATTAGTGATATTGTGGGTTGATGAACTCATAGCATGTTTCCATATAGTGTGTGTGTGCTCAAAGTCACTTCCCTTCCCCGGACTTGAGTTAGGATTGTTAGAACCATAAATAATCCGAGAGAATCCATAAGATAGGGAACTCACTGAGATTTGATGTATCTCACCCCACTGTTGTTGTTTACATCACAGGTTCTGTAGGTTCGGCAACGGGTAAGGATAAAGTGGTTTGACTTTTCCTTCCGGTTCGTAGATTTTGAGATGGCATGGCTTCCGCTATGACGTTTTATTTTGAGATCATTGCATTGATCTAGTTCTTAGTTTTTATCTTGTCGGAACATCTTGTATATGTAATGCCTTAGCTTTTATGTTGTATTAGAGGCATTTATGTGTGTAATGTGTTAACTAGGAACTTATAGTATTTCAATACCAAATACTTGGATTCATATATATAATTTATGCTTTGATGTATGGATTTTATATGTGGGTGTTACAGTTGGTATCAGAGCAGGTCGTATCCTCGACCTAGCCATGAAATAGTATAAGTGTTTCTTTCCGTTTCATATACGTTGTGTCGCCGTGGGTCTTAAGCGTTATATTTATGGCATTGAGCCTGATCAACTTAATTCTATTTGTATGACCTTTAGGAACATGGCTGATGGACGTAGAAACCCTCGTGGTAGGCCCCGCACCACTCCTCAAGGGACGACTCCGCCGGTTGGTGATGGTAATGCTCCGTTGTATCAGTTCATGCAGCAGATGCAACAACAATAGAATCTATTCATGCAACAGATGGTGCAACAAATGAATGGAGGTCCGCATCCTCAAGTAGTGGTTCCCGAAGCTGTAGGTGGGAATTTCCAGGACTTTATCCGCATGAATCCTCCAGAATTTCAGGGTGGATTAGATCCCGTGAAGGCTCGCGAATGGATCTCTGGTATGGAGAGGATTTTCTTGATAGTCCAGTGCAGCGAGGAGAACAAGGTGTTGTTTGCTTCTCATTCTCTAAAGGGTCCCGCTATGAGATGGTGGGAGAGTGCTTCGACTTTGATGGTTATTCAGGGAGTGCCAAAAGTTTGGGAGCAGTTCAAGGTTGTTTTCATGGAGAAATATTTTCCGAGCTCTTTGAGAACTCAGAAAGAATTTGAATTTCAACAACTAAGACAAGGTAGTATGACTCTGGCCAGTTATGCTGAGAAGTTTGAAGACATGGCTGCTTATTCTAGGCAGGCTATGTATGCTCCAGATGAGAGGTGGAAAGTGGACCAATTTATTTTTGGACTCCGAGCTGAAATATCCCATAGTGTATCTCAGAGAGAGTTCACTACTTATGCTGAAGTGTTGAGACAATGCTATGTGGCAGAACATAGTTTGAAAAAGGTTCGAGATGAAAGTGTAGCAAGTCGGGTAACTCAAGGTGATCGTGGAAGGTCTAATCAATCATTTAGACCTAGGCCACAATCCTTCAAGGGGAAGCAGGTGCAAGATACAAGGGCGAGTACACCTCCGGTGTGTCGTACTTGTGGACGGAATCATTACGGACGGTGTGGTATCAAAGGTGTGAAGTGTTATCAATGTCAGAAGATGGGTCATCTGAAGAAAGATTGTCCTCAGAATAAGATTCAACCACAAGGAAGGGTTTACACCTTAGATGCAAGGAAGAAGAAGAGCGACAATTCATTAATTGCTGGTACGTGCTTAGTTAACGGATTTTCTTGCTTTGTTTTATTTGATTGCGGAGCTACACATTCTTTTGTATCGGTGCAATGTATGAAGCGACTTGGGTTACGGTCCGTTCCTTTGTCTCCTCCTATGGTGGTCACTACCGCCATGGATGAAATGGTTGAGACGCCTTTGATGTGTGAAAATTGTGTGCTATCTGTGAATGGTAGAGTTTTTCAGATTAACCTTATTTGTCTGCCGCTTAAGAAAGTGGATGTCGTGTTGGGAATGGATTGGCTTTCTGCTAATTCGGTATTTATTGGGTGTGAGGAGAAGCTTATCATCATTCCGTCTGTTGAGGCTACACCAAAGGATGTTTTAACAACTATTCTAGAAGGTACGGTTGGTATGATAAATCTCTTGTTTGAAGAAGAGAATTCGGTTATGTTGGTTCTCACTAAGGAAGGGAGTAGCGACCTTCAGGTTATGGATATTCCCGTAGTTTGCGAATTTTCTGAAGTTTTCCCCGAAGATGTCACTTCTCTTCCTCCGGAGAGGGAAGTGGAATTTTCTATTAACCTGGTACTGGGAACGGCTCCTATATCCGTTTCTCCGTATCGGATGGCACCGAAGGAGTTAAGGGAATTAAAGGATCAGTTAGAAGAACTCATGGCGAAACATTTTGTGCGGCCTAGTGTTTCTCCGTGGGGAGCCCCTGTTTTGCTGGTGAAGAAGAAGGACGGTGGGATGCGGATGTGCATCTATTATCGTCAGTTGAATAAAGTCACCATTAAGAACAAGTATCCCTTGCCCAGGATAGACGACCTTTTGGATCAATTGAAAGGAGCCTGCGTGTTCTCGAAGATTGATTTGAGGTCAGGTTATCACCAAATCCGAGTGAAGAGTTCCGATGTACCTAAGACTGCTTTTAGGACCCATTATGGCCATTACGAATTCTTAGTGATGCCTTTCGGTGTGACAAATGCTCCAGCCGTTTTTATGGATTACATGAACCGAATATTTCAAGCTTACTTGGACCAGTTCGTGGTAATCTTCATTGACGATATTCTTATTTATTCTCGTACTTCACAAGAGCACGAGGAACATCTGAGAATTGTGTTATTTGTGTTGCAAGAGAAGCAACGTTTTGCTAAATTAAGTAAGTGTGAATTTTGGATGGCAGAAGTTAAGTTTCTTGGTCACGTTATATCACAAGGGGATGTAGCAGTGGATCCGTCGAAGGTAGAAGCTGTGATAAATTAGGAAAGGCCGAGAAATGCCTCAGAAGTCAGAAGTTTCTTAGGGCTGGCAGGTTACTATAGGAGGTTCATTGAAGGTTTCTCTAAGTTGGCTTTACCGATGACGAAGCTTACTCGTAAAGATTTTGCTTTTGAGTGGGATTCGGGTTGTGAGCAAAGTTTCATGAAGTTGAAGGAGAGATTGACAACGGCTCCGGTGTTAATCATTCCTGATCCTAACAACTCTTATGAAGTGTTTTGTGATGCTTCTAAAATGGGATTGGGAGGTGTCCTGATGCAAGGCGGTCAAGTGGTAGCTTATGCCTCCCGACAATTGAAAATTCATGAACAGAATTATCCAACTCACGATTTGGAATTGGCGGCGGTTGTTTTTACACTAAAGGTGTGGCGGCATTATTTGTATGGGGTACGTTTTGAAATGTTCAGTGACCATAAGAGTTTGAAATATTTATTTGACCAAAAGGAGTTAAATATGTGACAACGAAGATGGATGGAGTACTTAAAAGATTATGATTTAGAATTGAAGTATCATCCAGGAAAAGCGAATAAGGTAGCAGATGCGTTAAGTCGGAAATTAGTTCATGGCGCGAAATTGATGGTTTTGGAGTATGCATTGTTGGAGAATTTTAGAGATCTTAATCTTCAGTTTGTATGGACCCAAGATGGTGTGATAATGGGAAATTTGAATGTCAATTCTACTATGAGAGTTGAGATTCACCAAGGTCAAATGGCAGATGAGAAGTTGCAAGAAGTGTTACTTCTACCGGGTTTTATTCAGGCTACCGACGGAATTATTATGTTCGACCAAAGAATTTGTGTTCCGAATGATGTAATGTTAAGAAGAAAGATTTTGGAGGAAGCTCATAAAGGTACTTTTACGATACATCCTGGTTCTTCGAAGATGTATCAAGATTTGAAGAAGGACTATTGGTGGACCGGAATGAAAAAGGATGTTGCGATGTATGTGTCAGAATGTGCAGTGTGCCAACAGGTTAAGATTGAACACCAAAGACCGGGCGGTATGTTGCAACCTTTAGAAATTCCAGTTTGGAAATGGGATAGCATTTCTATGGACTTTGCAGTAGGTTTGCCCCGTACGCAAGGTGGTTATGATTCAATTTGGGTGATTGTAGATCGACTAACGAAATCTGCGCACTTCTTGGCCGTGAAGACTACTTTCAAGGCAAGTCATCTTGCGAGGTTGTTTATTGCGGAAATTGTGAGATTGCACGGTATTCCTTCTAATATTGTGTCGGACAGAGATCCTAAGTTTACCTCAAGGTTTTGGAAAGTTTTTCAACAAGCTATGGGGACGGAGTTGCGTTTGAGCACGTCTAATCATCCACAGACAGATGGACAGACTGAGCGAACGATACAAACGATGGAAGATATGTTGAGAGCTTGTGTGTTAGAAAGTAAAGGGAATTGGAAAGAACTTCTACCATTGATTGAGTTTTCCTATAACAATAGTTATCATGCTAGTATCGGTATGGCTCCGTATGAAGCGTTGTATGGGCGAAAATGTAGAACACCTTTGTGTTGGGCGGAAGTTGGGGAAGATAGAATCTTAGGACCCGAAATCATCCAAGAGACTACGGAAAAGATTCGAATGATTCGCGAGAAAATTAAGCAAGCAGAAGATCGACAAAAGATTTATGCAGACAATCGAAGGAGACCTTTAGAATTTGAAGAAGGTGACCATGTATTTTTGAAAGTTACTCCTAGATTGAGATTGAAAGGACCATTTACGTCACGCAAGTTAAGCCCGAGATACGTAGGACCGTATCAGATCTTAGAAAGGATTGGTGAAGTAGCGTACAGGTTGGCCTTACCACCTTCTCTGTCAGAAATGCATGATGTTTTTCATGTATCTCAGCTTCGGAGATTTGTTCCAGATCCTCTTCAGCCGATTCTACCAGATACCATTGAAATAGAAGCGGATTTAATGTTTGAACCTCAACCGAGCCGCATTGTGGGAAGAGAAACGAAGGTATTAAGGAACAAGGATATTCCTCTCGTTAAGGTGCAGTGGGATGTAACGCATCCGGGAGATGCAACTTGGGAACTTGAATCGGAAATGCGAGATGCTTACCCTCATCTGTTCAGGTAATTTTTAAATTCGAGGGCGAATTTCTATTTAAGGGGGGGAGGATGTAATACCCCGTATTTTATGACACCGAATAATATTGCATTGTGATTAACTGAGTCAGGTTGCTCTGAGAAATTATTTGATAAAATAATTAGAGTAACTTCGGTACTTAGAATTGATCCAATAAATATTAATTGTTTTGGAGACATTTATTTAATTTGGACTTGAGAGACTTTTTGGACATTTAGTAGTATTATTTCAAATACTAAGTTACTATATTTCTTTCCCTTCCATTTGCCAAAGATAGAAAGACATAGAGAAAGTTAGAGGAAAGAAAGAAGGAAGAAAGGAAAGGAAGGAGAGAAAAAGAGGAGAAGAGGAAATTTGAAGAAAAGCTCAAGAACATCATCCAATCTTCATCCAAACTTCTCAATCATCTTCATCTTGCTCTATCTCAAGGTGGGTTCTAGTTAGTACCATTGTTAGAGAGCTCTAGAGAGTTTTTGGATTTAGGTTAGATTATGAAAATATGGAATTTTATGGTTGAATCTTGTTATAAATGTTGTTGAATGCTTGTTATCATGTCTATACTGAGTTTAGATCATGTGGGTATTATTGGGTTATGTTTTGATGGAGAAAAATGTGGTTTTGATGGAGTTATAGCAGCTGGGAGAAGTTCTGGTTCGCAGGGTTCGCCTAGCGAACCTGGGGCGAAGCCCAGCGAACAACAATCGAGGGTTCGCCTAGCGAACCCGAACGTTCGCCTAGCGAAGGTGAAGGCGAAGGTTCGCCAGACGTTCGACTAGCGAACTTATGGTGTTTTGGGCCTGGGAGTTTTCTGTTTAATTACTCGCCAGCATGCTCGCCTAGCGAAGGCGAAGGCGAAGGCTCGCCAGCTCGTTCGCCTAGCGAACCGGTGGCGAGCTGTGTTGTTTTCTTAACTTGTTTTCGCTATATCTTTTGATCCGGTTGTCCGTTTTGGACGTTCAGCATATCAATAGAAAGCTGGAGAAATGATCTTTATGATGACGATATAGGATTGTCGATTTTATTGCCCGATTAAATAATCGGAGGAAACTCGAAGTGGAATTCATTTGATAAATTTATATAAACTATGTTTTAAATTGTGTTTAACTATTCTTTTTATGTTGTGATTGGAAATGCATGAAAGATAAAAAGGAAAATAGTAAGAGTGAGGAAAACCCTTATGAACCATAAGAGAATTTAGAAGTTGGAAACACTAGTATGGAACATGTGGTTAACCTTTGTGGATTTGAACCGGCATGTGAGGCCGAGAGGCATTATAGCCTTGTGATTGTCGAATACAATCGTGGTGTTGTGTATGATCACGTAATCGTAACCGGATTATTTATATGAGTGTAGTTTCATGAGTCTCGGACTCCTCTGAAATGGATGCACAACTACTTGGCAGGTTTGATTCCCCGTGTTGTACGAATGGCGCCCATGGAGCGTAGGCTTGTGACGGTATAAGGCCCGTGAGAAGCGACGGTTCATAACGGTATAAGGCACGTAGAACCCGAATCCATTCGTATGTCAAGTAGATTACAAGGGCTTATGACTCGGATCGCCTTCTAGACGTAGAAGCGGACGGGAACAGGAAGTACCTTGGTATGGTTATCGATTAGTGATATTGTGGGTTGATGAACTCATAGCATGTTTCCATATAGTGTGTGTGTGCTCAAAGTCACTTCCCTTCCCCGGACTTGAGTTAGGATTGTTAGAACCATAAATAATCCGAGAGAATCCATAAGATAGGGAACTCACTGAGATTTGATGTATCTCACCCCACTGTTGTTGTTTACATCACAGGTTCTGCAGGTTCGGCAACGGGTAAGGATAAAGTGGTTTGACTTTTCCTTCCGGTTCGTAGATTTTGAGATGGCATGGCTTCCGCTATGACGTTTTATTTTGAGATCATTGCATTGATCTAGTTCTTAGTTTTTATCTTGTCAGAACATCTTGTATATGTAATGCCTTAGCTTTTATGTTGTATTAGAGGCATTTATGTGTATAATGTGTTAACTAGGAACTTATAGTATTTCAATACCAAATACTTGGATTCATATATATAATTTATGCTTTGATGTATGGATTTTATATGTGGGTGTTACATCAAACTTGTCTAAAACAAATCTGTTCAAATTGTATCAAAAAACATTTTAACATAGAAAACAAAGTTAAAGATACCCCTGAAAATTCTGAAAAAAGAATAGATCATTTAGAAGAAAAATTTGACAAGTCAGAAAACAAAGTCGATAAATTAGAAATCAAAATTAATAGTTTAGAAGAAACTATTAAAAAATTAACATCAATTTTAGACAAAGGAAAAACTCCAGAAACAAATTTTGAGACAAATCTAAAATTCACGGAAATAACACCAGAAGAATATAATGTGATAAACAATTCAGAAGAAATCTCTAATGAACACATACCCCATATACCCCTAATTTGTAATAAAGAAAGAATATTTCAAATTAAAGTATGGGCAAAAATTAATATTCATGGTTTTGAAAGTACCACACCTATTATAATTGACACTGGAGCAACTTCTTCTACCATAGATAGCAAAACTCTAACAGAAGAAATAAAAAAGAAAATTATAAAAGTTAAACCAGCAACAACTATACAATTTGATGGAACAAAGTCTACTGTTGACACCCAACTCAGGAATATTCAAGTAAAATTCCAAACAAATTGTAATTACTGGTCTGAATATTATGCATGGCCAAAATTATGGGTACAAGACATAAATATAGGAGCACCTATTGTAATGGGTTTAGACTTTATTCTATGTAACTCTGGACAGTTAAATGTTACCAAAGATTACGTAACAATAATTAAAAAATGTTCAATAATCCCCATAGTTTCTAATCTAAAAATAGAAACTAAAACTTGCACATGTGATGAGAATAAAGAATGTTGTTCTTACAATTACATAAAATCACAAGAGTCAAAATTAAATCTTAATTATGATACAAATAATGAAGAAAATAATCTAAATGACAAGCATGGAATAGAACTAGAATTACATTTAATTGATACAAAAGACTTTACAAAAAATATAAGAAATTATGATTTAGATCAAATAATTAAAAAATTAGAAAAAATTGAAGTTATAGGAGAAAACCCTACAAAATTTTGGGAAAGAAATAAAACTTTGTGCAAATTAGAAATTATTAACCCAGATATTACCATTAAATCACCTAATTTCAAGTATGGTAATTGGGAACAAGAAGAATTCAAAATGTACATTGATCAATTATTAAAATTAGGAATTATCCAAAGATCAAATTCAAGACATAGAACCCCTACCTTTATTGTCCAAAAAGAAGCAGAAAAGAAAAGAGGACAATCTAGAATGGTTTTCGATTATAGAAGATTAAACGACAATACCTTTGAAGATGGTTATTGTATCCCTGACAAGGATACATTAAATAATAAAATACAAGGAAAAAATTGGTTTTCTAAATTTGATTTAAAATCAGGATTTTGGCAAGTAAAAATGCATAAAGACAGTATTGAATGGACAACTTTCTCTTGTCCATTAGGATATTTTGAATGGTTAGTAATGCCATTTGGACTCAAAAATGCACCACAAATTTTCCAAAGAATGATGGATGACATTTTTAAAAATTGTTATAATTTTACATGTGTTTATATTGATGATGTTCTTGTTTTCTCTCAATCAGAAAAAGAACATATAGAACACTTATATATAATTTTTTCTTTATTTGAAAAACATGGATTAATCATTTCTAAAAAGAAAATTGAAATTGGAAAAAATTATATTTCTTTTTTAGGGGCGGAGATAGGAAATGGAACTATCAAATTACAACCGCATATTGCAAGAAAATTTTTGGAATTTCCAGATAAACTGGAAGAACTAAAACAACTACAATCTTTTTTAGGATTAATAAATTATGTTAGGCCATATTTTTAAAACCTCTCAAAATTAACCTCTCCTTTATATAATAAGGCACAACAAAAAGGAGTTAGAAAATTTAATGACCAGGACATTAAAATTGTCCGGCAATTAAAAGAAGAAATTACTAAATTAGAACCCTTAGCCTTGCCATTAGAATCGGATTATTTGATTGTCGAAACTGATGGATGTGAATTAGGATGGGGAGGAATATTAATTAAAAAACCCAATGAATTTTCTTTAAAATCATTAGAGAAAATTTGTAGGTACACCTCAGGAACTTTAAAAGAAAAAGGATACTTAACATCTTTAGATTATGAAATTTGGTCAATTATTTATGTATTAGAAAAATTTGCCTTATTTATTTTATCTAAAAAACAAATCACTATTAGAACTGATTGTGAGGCAATTGTTAAATTTGCTGATACAAAAAATAAAAGAAAATTAACCTCTAATAGGTGGCTGAAATTCAGAGAATTTGTTTTAAACAGAGGCTTTAAGATTAAATGGGAACATATTAAAGGAAAGGATAATAAAATACCAGATTTATTATCTAGAAAATTGTTACATGACTAACAATTGTACTTATATGTTTCAGAAAATTACAAGAATTTCAGATATTCCAAATGACAGAAAATTTCATTGACTTTGAAGTCACTAAATTAAAGACATTTCCTGCAAAGGAACAATTTAAAACACCTTTGAGAAATCAACTCAAAGAAGAAGAACAATGTCTACTTGACAACATTTGGAATCTGCAGACTATATCTGCAGCTAACAACAAAAAGGTTGCTGTAATAAATGCCTTGGCATCATATTTCAGCATTGGCAGACATTTAGGCAAAAAGCCTTTCATTTGCTACACATTATACACCGAAAACAAAGCCGGAGTTTACTTAGACTGGGAAGAAATGGCCCTGTTAATTGAAGAACTTAAATTATTCCCCAGATATGGACAACCTCTATATAAGGGATTCTTTAACATTCAGGAAGCAATTGATTCAGTAATTAAGGCTTGTGGACCTGAAATTATCATTTCACCACGAGTTACTAAGTATCAAGAATATTTAAAACATTTGGAAACTTTTGAGGATCAAGAGTTTTTGCAACAAATTAATGGCAAAATTCCAAAGGGAAAAGAAATTTCCTTAAGACCGCAGAAAACATTCAAAGAATCTGTAGCTTCATCGTCACAGGTGCAAGCCCAACAACCCACAAAATTTGTAAATTTGGGAAAACCCATATTACATTCACAACCTAAACCTTCACTTGAAGAAATGGGAATTAAAACTTTTACTGTGTTACAAGAAATTCTAGCACGAATTTGTAACGGCCAAGTTTTCCCTCATGGAATTTCCACAGAATGGGAATATGTTTACAATGATTATAAAACTTGTCAGAGTCATTATGAAGACTGCCCTGAGAACCAAGAAGGAACTTGTTTGTTGTAAACTAGATTCTGCAATTCTTAAAGCAAGAATCTCAATTCTTATATTCAAACCATTTAAGATCAAAGATTATCCTGTTACTGTGAGTAATTTACTCAAACATTGATTGGTAAGTATAATCAATACTCCACAATTATATGACTTTACACCACATCTTCCACCATTCTTAGCAGACACCATGGAAACTATATTTCCAGAATATCCCCATAATGCAAAATTGGAGATAGTATCCTTATATCCGGATTTTTTAAATAATCATCCAAGTTGTCATATCATTTGGATTTATTTTCAAAATTTAGATATAGAATTTGAAAATTTCCAAGTCCAAAATTCTGGACCAAGAACATTACACCTCGAAGATTTACAACAACAAGTAGAGGTCTCCAGAGCAAATCTTTTAGCTCAAAATTTTGATTGGTCCCAGCTCAAGATGGACGACAAGAATTTATTAAGAGAAGATAAATTCGGAAAAATTTATTGCAATTCTGAAATTACAAAGAAATTCTTTTTTCCTTTTGATGTTAAGCATTCAAGGCCAAAATTGGTTGAGGCCTACAAGAAAAGAAGCCAAGCAAGAAAAAGCAGGCTTGGTTCCTCAAGCTCATCTCTAGAAAAAATGACAATGTAGATTATTGTCAAGACACGTGGTCCATTGCCGACAGAAAATGACAAAGGCATACAGAAAAATTATCTATAAGGAATAGCTGCCTAATCCCTCCATAATAATGTAAAGACGGCTGTCCCTAAATTTACGGCTAAGGGAATGGGGCCTGTCCCTTCCATACTTATCCTTTAGTGTACAAAGTCGTAAAGTAGTATGTAAAAGTCATAAAGTAAATAGTTTTTGCTTTTGAAAAGTCTTAAAGCAAATAGTGCTTTAACTTTTCTTTTGTAAAGTTTTCTATTTTGGTTACGAAAAGTCCTAAAGCAAATAGTGCTTTAACTTTTCTTATTGTAAAGATAATATTATATTATCTCTAGAACCTTCATCTCTCTTCTATATAAGAGAGACTTCTCATTATGTAAAAATACACCAATACCAACAATCATAATACCAAGTATGCTTTCAAAAATGCTCTCAAATACCTATTACTCTAAATTTATGCCTTCACACTAAAATTCCTTATTCCAACTTCCTAAATTGCTATTAAGAGGTATGGTTTCTTAATAACTTACTCTTGATAATATATGTTTTTACTCTTATGATTATTGTTAATCTAGGTTTATTTTATGATCAAAAGACGTAAGTCCTGTTTGAACTGAATGTGATCGTTAATCTATGAAAGAATCCGTTTAGGGAAGATACCTGAAAGGGAAAAATAGTACCGCCAGGAGGAGATTCATAGATCTTAGGTCATAAACGCAGAAATGTCTCTGGAAGAACTCTGTGGTAGTAGGTGAGGGATGACAAGGTGAGGTTCCAAAATAAACCAGGAATATTCAAAAATAATAAGAGTATAACATATATTTTTGAGATAGTTTTTTAGAAATCATAAACCTTAATATGCAAAGGGAAGTAGGAATAAGACTTAAAATCAATCACTTTTTGATAAAAAGAAAATTGAAAAAATTTTAAAATGGAACATGAAAATCATTACCCAGAAACAAATTTCACAACACAAAAATATTTTACAAATAATTTTGGAGTAGACTATTCAGAACCAAACTCTGACAAAAAATTATCAAACTTAATTTGTATCCAAGACTTTGATGAAAAAATATTATGCTTATTCAAAAGATTTCCTTACCCAGATTTGATAAAAATTATTTTGAAAAAAATAAAATTTGCTTATTTTCAAGAAAAAATATTTCTTGAAGAACAAAAAACTACAATAAAGCATGATTTTGAAGAACACGAACTAAGATGTATAATTAGAGAATTAAATGAATTTACCTCTTGTAATACCCCGTATTTTTATTTATTTGGAATTAAGAGACTTTTTGGGACATTTAGTAGTATTATTTCTAATACTAAGTTTATTACTTATTATTTTCCTTCCACTTTCCAAACATATAAAAAGAAGAAGTTAGTAAGAAGTGAGAGAAAGAGAAAAGAAGGAAAAGAAGAAGAAAGAAAGGAAGAGGAAATAGAGAGAAAAGAGAAAAAGAAGAGAAAGAAGGTTTTGTGAAGAAAATCCAAGAGAATCATCATCCATTGCTTCAAACTTCATTCAATCATCTCATCTTCATCATTTTCATCATCTTTGCAAGGTGGGTTTAGCTAGAAACCTTCTTTTTTTCTTCTTTTTTTCTTGAGTTTGATATTATGAGTTTTAGGTCAAAATCTTAGAAATCAATGTTACAACGGTTAGAATCTGTTAGAAATCGAAATGAATGATTGGTATGATCATAGAAACATGTTTTGATGCTTGTTTTGATGTTTTGGTTAATTTTGGTTTGATGAGAAATTCTAGGTTTATGTAGAATTTGTGTTTTTGTTCAAAACTTGATTGTGAAGTTTGATGATGGAACTATGTTGGAAACATGTTAATTATGCCTCTAATGGGTTGTTGGAATTGGTATTGATGGTGTAGAGGGGCTGGTTTTGAACTGTTATAGCAGCTATTTTTCTGAGTTTCGCAGAGCGCGCTGAGCGCGTAGGTGCCCGCTGAGCGCGGTGTTTAATTCTGGGAACCTCTCGTGGCAGGGAGTTGCGCGCTGAGCGCGACCTGGGAGTTGAAAAATTATACTTTTTGACGGAAAAATTCATAACTTTAGTTTCGTTTATCGGTTTCGATTGTTCTTTATATCGATGTAAAGCCGAGGAAATATTCTACGTAATGGAAGTAAAACATGTTGTTTTTACCGACCGATTAAATAATCGGGAAAGTTCAAAAGTGATATATTTATGTCTAAATTATGGTATGCTATTCTATTTCCCTAATAAGGTATGTTTTGCCTAATCCATGGCTTTGTTAACCGATTGCGATTGAAAATGCATGTAATATGAAAATGGAATAGAGAGAGTGAGGAAAACATCAACCTTTAATATAGAATGACTAGGAGGGTTACGTTCTAGTTGTGGCTAGGACTGATAAATGATCGAGATAAGTGGAAGACCCTAGTATGGAAACATGAAGGATCGCAAAGAGTGATCGATACCTAAGTCACTGTGACCCGCGTTCCGATCCTCTTATGAGGGATAACCGGGGAGGTTGCTTAGATGATGGTATTATTGACCCGTGTTAAAGGGCCCCTGGTGTGGGCTGGCCGGGGAAAGTACTATGTGTAGATAACCGTGACCCGTGTTGAAGAGCCCTTTGTGGATGGCCGGGGAAAGTTATTTACCTTAGCATCCAAGACTCGTGTCGAAAACTCTTTGGAAGGGTTGGCCGAGAATGGTTGTCTACGAATTTAAGGATCCGTGACTCGTGTCGAATCCTCTTGTAGGGTTGGCCGGGGAAGGATGCCTTCGTGGGAGATACCCATTGTTGATGCGAGAGTTAGAGAACTCGTGAGTATGTTTCCATATAGGGCAAGAATGAAATTGTGAACTCAAGGTCCTTTTCCCTTCCCCGGACTTGAGCTAGGATTATTAGAACCCCTTTTAATCTGAGAGAATCTATAAGATAGGAACCCACTGAGATTTGATGTATCTCATCCCACGTTGTTGATATTTCAGGTGCTTCAGGTTCAGAGAAGGGTAAGGACAAGGTCGTTTGATCTTTCCTTGCGTGTTGATGGCTAGCTTCCGCTATGTTGTTATTTTGAGATCATTTTGATGATCTAGTTCTTAGATTTTATCATTTTGGAACATCTTGTATATGTAATGCCTTAGACTTAGGTGTTTTGTATTAGAGGCATTTATGTGTATAATGTGTTATCTAGGAACTTATTGTATTTCAATACCAAATACTTGGATTCATATATATGATTTATGCTTTGATGTATGGATTTTATATATGGGTGTTACACCTCTAGTTCATACTACTTGAGTTATTTTGAAGCACATTTTTTCGGATATTCTTCACAAACAGATTATAGGATGAGAAATCCTAGACAAAATAACCAATTAGTTTCCATAAACTTTAGAAGTTTCAACCATAGTAATTCAGACAATGAAATAAATTTCGATGAAGATGGTTATGAAACAGATTAAAAATCTATACATATTATGGATTTAAACATACAAAGAGAACATCTTAAAAATTACAGAAATTATATTTTTGACTTAAAACAAGACTTAAGAAGAGTAAATTTACTACTAGAATACAGTACAGAAAGAACTTATCCTATTTTAATTGTAAGAAGAAATTATATTTTTAGGCAGATATCCACATTTGAAACAATGATGAAAATTATTAAAGATGAATTATCCACTCTATCAAGAGCCTAAGTGGAAAAAACATTAATTTAAATTTACCATTAACCAATATGATAAAATATATCATTATTAGTAAATTCTATTTAACATTAATTTTCATTTATATTTGCATCATAACATTGGAAGGCTGAGCCTCCTCATATTATTGTTCATACATTTTTGCTTCCCCTTACAATTTTTAACTCTGATAACATGGATCTAGTAAATCAAAGAAAAGATCTAAAAGAACTCAGAAAAATGATTTCTGAATTAAAAATAAATTTATCTCTATCAAATTTACAAATTAGGAAAGAAAGAGCCAATTACTCTTATCTAATTTCCCAGAAAATATTAATTCAACAACAATTAGCTATTTCTAAAAACATAATACAAATTATAAAAGATGAATTATCCATCTTATCAAGAATTTAAATCTTTAAATAAGATTTAACAAACTACTTTGATAAATAACACACATCACTGTTATTCTCCACACAATTACTTTTCCACATAATTATTAATGGATATTTCAAATCAAAAATATTGCCTACATGAGTATAGAAAAATGATCTCCAAATTAGAAAAAAGTTTAACTTTAAATGACTTACAAATCAGGCAAGGAAGTGAATATTACTTCATCTTGCTTGACCAAAGGACAATAATTATTCAAAAAATTAGAGATCTCAAAGATATGATCAGATGGATCAAAAGTGACTTATCTATTTTATCCAGATCATAAAAAATGGATCTGGCCAGAGACAGAAAAAATTTAAAAACACTCAGAAAATCTATTGATAATTTAAAAGATGACTTAAAATCTGTAAAATTACAAAGCAACCCGTCTTTCATTAAAATATCGAAAAGAATTAATCCTTGAGTACATGGCTTCCACTTACTCTCTGGTTCTTATTATAAAAGATGACCTGGATACAATATCCAGAGCTTAAAAGACATTTTTAGTATTCTAAACACCAAAATAATCTAATTAATTTTTTACTATTCACAAGTTACTATTCACAAAATCACTATTCATAAAAGTTGAGTTACTATTCATTCATTTATTGTGTGATAATTGTCATACGAACATTCATGAATTATACATTTGTGTTACTATTCACAAGTCACTATTCACGAAATCACTATTCATTAAGTTGACTTTTTATAAAACACATTTAAAATAGAAAATCATAATTTAAAATAAAATAATTATGTTAAACCTTATAACTATAACAATTATTAGTGAAATTTACAAAAACATTTACACATCTATAGATTTTTTAACTGAAAAATTATCTATAGATCCTTTAACTGAAAAATTTTCTCAAATTAGTACTGAACGAAAAACTACAAGTACTAAGAATTTTTTAACTTACAATACAGAAGAAGTTAAAAAACATTTGAAAATATGAATCCTTTTTCAGGTAGATCAAGAACATTAATGGATAGTGAAGCTAGCACATCCAGAACTACAACTCTAAATCAGACCCAAAATACCTCTTATTTAGACAGAATGTTTAGTAGAAAAGAAAGTAAAAATTCTTCAACATTAGAACAAATTGTGAACAAGGATAAAGATTTAGAAGTAATGACAAATGACCACATAAATCTTTTAAAACCAACACAATTATACAAATCTGGAATATTTGAAAACAATTCAAGTCTAATTCGAACTCACAGATCTGAAATGTTACAATTACCAGATGAAAAAAATTGAAGAATTTGGATTATTAACTATGGATAGCATAAATCAATTAACAAATAAAAATATGAATTTTGTACATTTAGGATTAATTACTACAGCGGTAAGAGGCTTAGTAATGAAACAAAATGGTGCCAAAGTATTAGTAGCTATACTTGACACTAGACATCCCCAATTAGCTAGACAAATTATGGGAGTAATTGAAGTTGACATGAATAATAATTGTGGAATTCATTATTTATGTCCAAATTTTACCATAGGATTAAAAGATTTAAGACATATAAAAGTACAGGTCCAAAGTAAAGGATTTAAAAATTTTAAAGGATCAAACATTGTAGTAGACATAATCTTCTTAGGAAAATTATCTACTCAAATGTCTCCAAAATTTAAAATAAAGATTAATGAAATGGTAAAGACCATAACATCCAAAGGAATTAACTTCCTAGGACCAGAACCAATATCTTCTTCACTCCTGGCAGGAGAAGAATGGAAAATTAAGGAAAATATTGAGGAAGAAGCTGAGACATTAAAACCCACAGAAGTTGTGACATACGCAACTAAAGGGGCTTTATCTTTAAGATTCAAAAATTATGAAGAATCTTATATACAGGTTAATGATGATGAATGAACAAACATTAACTCTCTCAGAATTAGATAAAATTAGAAATGATGAAATTCTAATGGAAAAATTTAATTTGGAAATTGAGGCAGCTAATAATAAAAATTTTCTCATGAATAAATATCTTCAAGATATAACAAATTTAAAACAAATCTTTGAAGAAACTGAAAACTTAACAGAAATCTCTGAAACAAATTACACTGAAAGAAATTTAGCAAATGAAGAATCCAGTTCTTCTTATGGATCTTTTTTTCCAAATAATCAACCAGTAAGAATGGGTTATTCTGTAGGACATCCATCTAGACTACTAGTTGCTATTTATGATAACAACAACCCTAATTTAAGAACATTTGGAAAAAGAAACCCAAATGAAATAAATTTATATGGTCATGGGCATGTTATGTTAAATATTACCAATGTACATCCATAACTTTTGGATAATTACATTGAACAATGGACTTCCTTGGTAATTAGAGACTATGAAAGTAGACATCACAATATTACCACAGGAGAAGAAATGATTAAAATTGCCGAAAATTATTTAGGAGACATAGCTAGAGCTGATTGGGAAGCATTCAAAGTAAACTTTCCAGAAAAATTAGGCCATCTGGTAACTCAGGGAAACAATATCCATAATTTTGTTTACACAATACATAGAATTATTACAGGCAAAAATGCCAATGTAGGATTAACTATGAGACAGGCTGAAGCTATGAGAGACTTAGAACAAATTCAATTATATGATTGGAATCATGTAATAGAATTCCTACAAGATTTTTATGCTTTAGCAAGCACATCTGGAAATTACTTTTCTCAAGAATTAGGTGAAAGATTATTTACCAAATTACCAGGACCTTTAGGTCAAGAAATTCACGAAAGTTGGAAAAAATTAGAAATAAAAAATGAATTTGATAATATAGGTATAAAAATACAATATATAATTTCTGAATTAAAAAAGAAATGTACATATATCCAAATTCAAAAAGAATTAAAACAAAAGAATGTAGGATTTTGTAAACAAATTTATACTCCTCAACAATATGGAAAACATCCACAGGATAAAACCCAGAGGAGACAACCTAGATTCAAGAAAAATTATACTAAGAAAAATTATTTAAGAAAATCTAATGCTAGAAAACCTTATTTAAATAAGGAAAAACATGTTAGAAAATATAATCCTAACAAAACTTATAAAGATACAATTACTTGTTTTGCTTGTAACAAACCAGGACATTTATCCTCAGTTTGTCCAAACAAACAAAATCTGTTTACAAGAGAATCAAACCTAATTTCTACAATTAAAGAGGATATACTAGAAATAACCTCAGACATTTCAGACAACTCTGAAATATGGAGTATTTGTTCTCTAGAAGGGATAGAGAATGAAGAAATTGAAATTCCCCTAGAAGAAGAGAATAATAATTATTATATTCTTTTGGAAAAATTGAAAAAATTTACTCTATAATGGAACTAAAAAACTTAGTCCCAAATTGTAACCATAATTGGAATTACAAAGCTGGAAGTGATAATATTAAATGCTTCAAGTGTAATTGGTTTTCCTCTTTTGATAAAAGATGGAAATGTCAAACTTGTCTAAAACAAATCTGTTCAAATTGTATCAAAAAACATTTTAACATAGAAAACAAAGTTAAAGATACCCCTGAAAATTCTGAAAAAAGAATAGATCATTTAGAAGAAAAATTTGACAAGTCAGAAAACAAAGTCGATAAATTAGAAATCAAAATTAATAGTTTAGAAGAAACTATTAAAAAATTAACATCAAGTTTAGACAAAGGAAAAACTCCAAAAACAAATTTTGAGACAAATCTAAAATTCACGGAAATAACACCAGAAGAATATAATGTGATAAACAATTCAGAAGAAATCTCTAATGAACACATACCCCATATACCCCTAATTTGTAATAAAGAAAGAATATTTCAAATTAAAGTATGGGCAAAAATTAATATTCATGGTTGTGAAAGTACCACACCTATTATAATTGAAACTGGAGCAACTTCTTCTACCATAGATAGCAAAACTCTAACAGAAGAAATAAAAAAGAAAATTATAAAAGTTAAACCAGCAACAACTATACAATTTGATGGAACAAAGTCTACTGTTGACACCCAACTCAGGAATATTCAAGTAAAATTCCAAACAAATTGTAATTACTGGTCTGAATATTATGCATGGCCAAAATTATGGGTACAAGACATAAATATAGGAGCACCTATTGTAATGGGTTTAGACTTTATTCTATGTAACTCTGGACAATTAAATGTTACCAAAGATTACGTAACAATAAGTAAAAAAATGTTCAATAATCCCCATAGTTTCTAATCTAAAAATAGAAACTAAAACTTGCACATGTGATGAGAATAAAGAATGTTGTTCTTACAATCACATAAAATCACAAGAGTCAAAATTAAATCTTAATTATGATACAAAAAATGAAAGAAAATTAACCTCTAATAGGTGGCTGAAATTCAGAGAATTTGTTTTAAACAGAGGCTTTAAGATTAAATGGGAACATATTAAAGGAAAGGATAATAAAATACCAGATTTATTATCTAGAAAATTGTTACATGACTAACAATTGTACTTATATGTTTCAGAAAATTAAAAGAATTTCAGATATTCCAAATGACAGAAAATTTCATTGACTTTGAAGTCACTAAATTAAAGACATTTCCTACAAAGGAACAATTTAAAACACCTTTGAGAAATCAACTCAAAGAAGAAGAACAATGTCTACTTGACAACATTTGGAATCTGCAGCTAACAACAAAAAGGTTGTTGTAATAAATGCCTTGGCATCATATTTCAGCACTGGAAGACATTTAGGCAAAAAGCCTTTCATTTGCTACACATTATACACCGGAAACAAAGCCTGAGTTTACTTAGACTGGGAAGAAATGGCCCTGTTAATTGAAGAACTTAAATTATTCCCCAGATATGGACAACCTCTATATAAGGGATTCTTTAACATTCAGGAAGCAATTGATTCAGTAATTAAGGCTTGTGGACCTGAAATTATCATTTCACCACGAGTTACTAAGTATCAAGAATACTTAAAACATTTGGAAACTTTTGAGGATCAAGAGTTTTTGCAACAAATTAATGGCAAAATTCCAAAGGGAAAAGAAATTTCCTTAAGACCGCAGAAAACATTCAAAGAATCTGTAGCTTCATCGTCACAGGTGCAAGCCCAACAACCCACAAAATTTGTAAATTTGGGAAAACCCATATTACATTCACAACCTAAACCTTCACTTGAAGAAATGGGAATTAAAACTTTTACTGTGTTACAAGAAATTCTAGCACAAATTTGTAACGGCCAAGTTTTCCCTCATGGAATTTCCACAGAATGGGAATATGTTTACAATGATTATAAAACTTGTCAGAGTCAGTATGAAGACTGCCCTGAGAACCAAGAAGGAACTTGTTTTTGTAAACTAGATTCTGCAATTCGTAAAGCAAGAATCTCAATTCCTACATTCAAACCATTTAAGATCAAAGATTATCCTGTTACTGTGAGTAATTTACTCAAACATAGATTGGTAAGTATAATCAATACTCCACCATTATATGACTTTACACCACATCTGCCACCATTCTTAGCAGACACCATGGAAACTATATTTCCAGAATATCCCCATAATGCAAAATTGGAGATAGTATCCTTATATCCGGATTTTTTAAATAATCATCCAAGTTGTCATATCATTTGGATTTATTTTCAAAATTTAGATATAGAATTTGAAAATTTCCAAGTCCAAAATTCTGGACCAAGAACATTACACCTCGAAGATTTACAACAACAAGTTGAGGTCTCCAGAGCAAATCTTTTAGCTCAAAATTTTGATTGGTCCCAGCTCAAGATGGACGACAAGAATTTATTAAGAGAAGATAAATTCGGAAAAATTTATTGCAATTCTGAAATTACACAGAAATTATTTTTTCCTTTTGATGTTAAGCATTCAAGGCCAAAATTGGTTGAGGCCTACAAGAAAATAAGCCAAGCAAGAAAAAGCAGGCTTGGTTCCTCAAGCTCATCTCTAGAAAAAATGACAATGTAGATTTGTAATACCCCGTATTTTCTAAATGCTCAATTGGATATCAGATGAGATCAGATGAATATTTATGTGCTCTATCTTTGATTAATTGGAATAATGGAGTATCCTAAGTGCTCTAGGTATTGTCAATTGGGATCAATAGAGCAACTTGAGAACTCTGAAGAGATCAATTATTTTATTAAAGAGACGGATTAATATTTATAAGTTCAAGAAAGTATTTTAAGGTAACTCTAATAATTGATCAATTGGCGTTAGAAGACAAAATATCAATTGGAGATAGTTACCCTATTGGATTTATATTATATAATATATGTATTATATATATATTTGTAAGAAGAAGAAGAAGAGTTAGTAAAGGAAAAGAAAAGGAAAACAGAGGAAGAAAAGGAAAACGTGGAAGGAGAGAAAGAAGGAAAGGAAGAGCAAGCTTGGATCATCATCATCTTCATCATCAATTCATCCTCTTCTTGAATCAAAGGTGAGTTCCATTAGATAGAACTTGGGTAGGAAGTTTGGGGAAAAATTCATGTTTGAGGTTTGAGGTTTTATGTGAAATAACATGTCTAAATGTGTGTTTATGATGATAATACATGCCTTGATTGTTGTTACACGTTTGGGGTTGATATTGTATGAATTGGAAGTGTTTTGGGTGAAGAAATGAGAGATTTTGGCCCCAAATGACTTGTTTTGACGCTGCTGCGAATTCTGGGTTTCGCGGGTTCGCCTAGCCAACCAAAGCGAAGGCGAAAGTGAACGTTCGCTGGCGGGTTCGCCTAGCGAACATGACAGCTTTTCCCATTTTGTTTCCTTCATAACTTTTGATCCGTAACTCGGATTGGGGCACGGTCGGAAGCGTTGGAAAGCTATTTCAATGCTCTTTGTGATGGTGAGGTAGAAACATGGCTATATGCTATGGATTGATAAGATAAATATAGAAATGTAGTGTATGTACTTTTGTTTCCACCAAAACTTAAGGATCGGGAATCCGATGGACACGAGTCCAAAGCCATTGGAAAGATAATCTAGTGAGGTATTAAATGGTGTGTTAGATGATGAGTTAACCAAGGATGCTTGGTAGAGGGTGTTAGTGGCTTGTATGCCTTAAAATGTGTGTGAACTACTTTATTGACTATGTTAACATATTATGCTTATATATTGATTGTGGCTTGACTAATGGCTTGATGTGATCACTTGTTATGTCTCCCTTGTATATGTGTTGAATATAATGCATTATGTTGATAAATGCTGTGATGTGATCATTGCCTTGCTTGTTCCCGTTTGTTCCGGTTGAACGTTCGGATGTGATGTGATGTGATGGGATGTGATATGATTGTGATGTATGCTTGAATCGGAGTAGGCCTAAGCTACTAGGTGGTGTTTCCCTGAGTTCCGGACTTGGTCCGATGGATACCGGACTTCCGAAGAATACCGTTGCGATGAGCTTGTGAGGGTCCACAAGGACGTATTTCCCACTTGCCGTTAACTCATCTGCGTGCTTGGTATACACCTGAGCTACCGTTGCGATGTGCTTGTGGGGGCCTTATAGGGCATTTACCCACTTGCCGTTAACACGTCGGCGTGATCGGTATGGTGGGGTTATGATGCCATGAAGGCAATATCACTCCGTTACTCACCTCTAGTGGTGTCATGTAGGCAATACCACTAGGCTTTCTCCCGGTGGGCTTGTGCAGTCATGTAGGTGTTCTTGCACTTGCCGATACACACATGTGTATTGATGATGGACGGATGGGTTTCCGCGGCCACTTAGGCGTGTATCACTTCAGACTCGTCTGACTCATCGTGCTGTGTGCTTGTGCTAGTCTCTTGACGTAGGCACTTGGTTACTCATCGAGGGTGTGATATATGTGGCCTATGTAGACAGGTTGATACTACTTCTGGATTCCTCGTACGTGAGTACGGGTCTGCATGATTTGGTCGTTTGATCTATTTATTGTTGTTTGTGTACTTGTTGTTATTTTCATTGGTGAGTCAAGGGACTACTAATGAAGATATTACCCATTGTTGTGTATTTGCCCCAGACCGTGAGTAAACCCCGGATCCACGGTGGATCCGTTTGATTGCATGTACCCTGTAGAGCCGAGGGAACCCATAAGATAGGGGAACTCACTGAGATTATTATCTCACCCCAATATTGTTGTTATTTTTCAGGTGTTATTTGCAGGTTTGTTTTACAAGTGGAGCTATGCTTGGATGTTTCAAGAGAAGCTTAGTTAAGCTTATTCTGCTGTGTATTATTTTCTTGTACAATGAGGAATATTGTACCTTATTCTTAGATTTTCTTGTTTTGGCTAATTTCCATGCCTTGTACCAAAGGTTGTATTTATGTATTAGAAATGGTCAAGCATGTGAATTATGCCACTAGGCACTTATGATTGTGTCAATACCGAATAAAACACTTGTATGGTATTATTCTAGATAAATATTATACAGGCCGTTACAAGATTATTGTCAAGACACGTGGTCCATTGCCGACAGAAAATGACAAAGGCATACAGAAAAATTATCTGCAAGGAATAGTTGCCTAATCCCTCCATAATAATGTAAAGACGGTTGTCCCTAAATTTACGGCTAAGGGAAGGGGGCCTGTCCCTTCCATACTTATCCTTTAGTGTACAAAGTCGTAAAGTAGTATGTAAAAGTCATAAAGTAAATAGTTTTTGCTTTTGAAAAGTCTTAAAGCAAATAGTGCTTTAACTTTTCTTTTGTAAAGTTTTCTTTTTTGGTTACGAAAAGTCCTAAAGTAAATAGTGCTTTAACTTTTCTTATTGGAAAGATAATATTATATTATCTCTAGAACCTTCATCTCTCTTCTATATAAGAGAGACTTCTCATTATGTAAAAATACACCAATACCAACAATCATAATACCAAGTATGCTTTCAAAAATGCTCTCAAATACCTATTACTCTAAATTTATGCCTTCACACTAAATTTCCTTATTCCAACTTCCTATATTGCTATTAAGAGGTATGGTTTCTTAATAACTTACTCTTGATAATATATATTTTTACTCTTTTGATTATTGTTAATCTAGGTTTATTTTATGATCAAAAGACGTAAGTCCCGTTTGAACTGAATGTGATCGTTAATCTATGAAAGAATCTGTTTAGGGAAGATACCTGAAAGGGAAAAATAGTACCGCCAGGAGGAGATTCATAGATCTTAGGTCATAAACGCAGAGATGTCTCTGGAAGAACTCTGTGGTAGTAGGTGAGGGATGACAAGGTGAGGTTCCAAAATAAACCAGGAATATTCAAAAATAATAAGAGTATAACATATATTTTTGAGATAGTTTTTAAGAAATCATAAACCTTAATATGCAAAGGGAAGTAGGAATAAGACTTAAAATCAATCACTTTTTGATAAAAATAAAATTGAAAAAATTTTAAAATGGAACATGAAAATCATTACCCAGAAACAAATTTCACAACACAAAAATATTTTACAAATAATTTTGGAGTAGACTATTCAGAACCAAACTCTGACAAAAAATTATCAAACTTAATTTGTATCCAAGACTTTGATGAAAAAATATTATGCTTATTCAAAAGATTTCCTTACCCAGATTTGATAAAAATTATTTTGAAAAAATTAAAATTTGCTTATTTTCAAGAAAAAATATTTCTTGAAGAACTAAAAACTACAATAGAGCAGGATTTTGAAGAACACGAACTAAGATGTATAATTAGAGAATTAAATGAATTTACCTCTAGTTCATACTACTTGAGTTATTTTGAAGCACATTTTTTCGGATATTCTTCACAAACAGATTATAGGATGAGAAATCCTAGACAAAATAACCAATTAGTTTCCATAAACTTTAGAAGTTTCAACCATAGTAATTCAGACAATGAAATAAATTTCGATGAAGATGGTTATGAAACAGATTAAAAATCTATACATATTATGGATTTAAACATACAAAGAGAACATCTTAAAAATTACAGAAATTATATTTTTGACTTAAAACAAGACTTAAGAAGAGTAAATTTACTACTAGAATACAGTACGGAAAGAACTTATCCTATTTTAATTGTAAGAAGAAATTATATTTTTAGGCAGATATCCACATTTGAAACAATGATGAAAATTATTAAAGATGAATTATCCACTCTATCAAGAGCCTAAGTGGAAAAAACATTAATTTAAATTTACCATTAACCAATATGATAAAATATATCATTATTAGTAAATTCTATTTAACATTAATTTTCATTTATATTTGCATCATAACATTGGAAGGCCAGAGACACTCCAATTTTATCTTTGCATCATATGATGCAAATATAAATGTTATGATGCAAATATAACATTTACTAATGTTATGATGCAAATATAAATGAAAAATAATGTTAAATAGAATTTACTAATAATGATATATTTTATCATATTGGTTAATGGTAAATTTAAATTAATGTTTTTTCCACTTAGGCTCTTGATAGAGTGGATAATTCATCTTTAATAATTTTCATCATTGTTTCAAATGTGGATATCTGTCTAAAAATATAATTTCTTCTTACAATTAAAATAGGATAAGTTCTTTCCGTACTGTATTCTAGTAGTAAATTTACTCTTCTTAAGTCTTGTTTTAAGTCAAAAATATAATTTCTGTAATTTTTAAGATGTTCTCTTTGTATGTTTAAATCCATAATATGTATAGATTTTTAATCTGTTTCATAACCATCTTCATCGAAATTTATTTCATTGTCTGAATTACTATGGTTGAAACTTCTAAAGTTTATGGAAACTAATTGATTATTTTGTCTAGGATTTCTCATCCTATAATCTGTTTGTGAAGAATATCCGAAAAAATGTGCTTCAAAATAACTCAAGTAGTATGAACTAGAGGTAAATTCATTTAATTCTCTAATTATACATCTTAGTTCGTGTTCTTCAAAATCCTGCTCTATTGTAGTTTTTAGTTCTTCAAGAAATATTTTTTCTTGAAAATAAGCAAATTTCAATTTCTTCATTCTCTATCCCTTCTAGAGAACAAATACTCCATATTTCAGAGTTGTCTGAAATGTCTGAGGTTATTTCTAGTATATCCTCTTTAATTGTAGAAATTAGGTTTGATTCTCTTGTAAACAGATTTTGTTTGTTTGGACAAACTGAGGATAAATGTCCTGGTTTGTTACAAGCAAAACAAGTAATTGTATTTTTATAAGTTTTGTTAGGATTATATTTTCTAACACGTTTTTTCTTATATAAATAAGGTTTTCTAGCATTAGATTTTCTTAAATAATTTTTCTTAGTATAATTTTTCTTGAATCTAGGTTGTCTCCTCTGGGTTTTATCCTGTGGATGTTTTCCATATTGTTGAGGAGTATAAATTTGTTTACAAAATCCTACATTCTTTTGTTTTAATTCTTTTTGAATTTGGATATATGTACATTTCTTTTTTAATTCAGAAATTATATATTGTATTTTTATACCTATATTATCAAATTCATTTTTTATTTCTAATTTTTTCCAACTTTCGTGAATTTCTTGAGCTAAAGGTCCTGGTAATTTGGTAAATAATCTTTCACCTAATTCTTGAGAAAAGTAATTTCCAGATGTGCTTGCTAAAGCATAAAAATCTTGTAGGAATTCTATTACATGATTCCAATCATATAATTGAATTTGTTCTAAGTCTCTCATAGCTTTAGCCTGTCTCATAGTTAATCCTACATTAGCATCTTTGCCTCTAATAATTCTATGTATTGTGTAAATAAAATTATGGATATTGTTTCCCTGAGTTACCAGATGGCCTAATTTTTCTGGAAAGTTTACTTTAAATGCTTCCCAAGCAGCTCTAGCTATGTCTCCTAAATAATTTTCGGCAATTTTAATCATTTCTTCTCCTGTGGTAATATTGTGATGTCTACATTCATAGTCTCTAATTACCAAGGAAGTCCATTGTTCAATGTAACTATCCAAAAGTTGTGGATGTACATTGGTAATATTTAACATAACATGCCCATGACCATATAAATTTATTTCATTTGGGTTTCTTTTTCCTAATGTTCTTAAATTAGGGTTGTTGTTATCATAAATAGCAACTGGTAGTCTAGATGGATGTCCTACAGAATAACCCATTCTTACTGGTTGATTATTTGGAAAAAAAGATCCATAAGAAGAACTGGATTCTTCATTTGCTAAATTTCTTTCAGTGTAATTTGTTTCAGAGATTTCTGTTAAGTTTTAAGTTACTTCAAAGATTTATTTTTAATTTGTTATATCTTGAAGATATTTATTCATGAGAAAATTTTTATTATTAGCTGCCTCAATTTCCAAATTAAATTTTTCCATTAGAATTTCATCATTTCAAATTTTATCTAATTCTGAGAGAGTTAATGTTTGTTCATTCATCATCATTAACCTGTATATAAGATTCTTCATAATTTTTTAATCTTAAAGATAAAGCCCCTTTAGTTGCGTATGTCACAACTTCTGTGGGTTTTAATGTCTCAGCTTCTTCCTCAATATTTTCCTTAATTTTCCATTCTTCTCCTGCCAGGAGTGAAGAAGATATTGGTTCTGGTCCTAGGAAGTTAATTCCTTTGGATGTTATGGTCTTTACCATTTCATTAATCTTTATTTTAAATTTTGGAGACATTTGAGTAGATAATTTTCCTAAGAAGATTATGTCTACTACAATGTTTGATCCTTTAAAATTTTTAAATCCTTTACTTTGGACATGTACTTTTATATGTCTTAAATCTTTTAATCCTATGTTAAAATTTGGACATA